>APFE030137821.1:49025-86335 GCA_000404065.3 Pinus taeda
ATAAGCGGTTTTCTATGACCGACATGGGCTTGCTAAATTTCTTCCTTGGACTAGAGATCCATCAGCGTGATTCTGACATTACCATTTCTCAACCAAAATATGCCAGAGATCTTTTGGCATGATTTCACATGAGTGACTGCAAGCCAGCAGCCACACCTTTCTTATCAGGGATAAAGCTTGAGAATGGCAAAGACACACCATTGGTTGATTGCACATTGTATCGCCAGCTTGTGAGAAGTCTTCTTTATTTCACTCACTCCCGTCCTGATCTCTCCTATGCTGTCGGAGTAGTTTCCAGATACATGCAGGAGCCACATGAGTTACACTGGAACACTGCAAAGCGCATCCTTCGATATGTCCAGGGGACAATCACTATGGGATTCATTATGCAACCAATTGTTCTTTGAACCTCATCGGGTTCACAGATTCAGATTGGGCTGGCGACACCATTGATCGCAAGTCTACTTCCGGTTATGTACTTAGTTTGGGATCCGGCCCAATTTGTTGGTCAAGTAAGACGCAGGCTGCCATTGCTTTATCATCAGCAGAGGTTGAGTATAGAGGAGCAGTCAATGCCACTATTCAGGGAATTTGGCTATAACATTTCCTATCTGAGCTTGGGATTAGTGTCCATCATCCAACTGTCATCTGGTGCGATAATCAAAGTACACTAAAGTTTTGCAGAGATCCAGTGCAGCGGCAGCGTACCAAACACATCGAGATCCACATGCACTTCATTAGAGAACTCATTCATGATGGGATAATCGATCTTCAATACTATCCTAGTTCCGAGCAGATCGCTGACATCTTCACCAAGACTTTCACTGAGCAGAAGTTTCGATTCCTGTGAGATCGTCGCGGGGTGAAGGACACGACTGTCTAGTAGTTGTCTTTTCTCTACTTTTGCATTATATTTTGAGGGGGGGGTTTTCTTCCCACTGGGTTTTCCCTCTTTCCTACTTTTTTACGCATTGTATATGGGTACCTAAAATGGTCGTGTTGCCGGGACTCATTCATTTTGCATCACACTCACCTAAGTTATGCTTAAGGGGGGTGTTGGTGTACATGCATTTAGACTAGCTGTGTTGGTGTACATGCACTTAGATTAGCTCCAGTTAACTTATTGCTGGCATGTGGCACATGTACACATTAACATAAGATAAAGCACACTTAACTTTAGTGAGCTTTAGTTATTGCATGTACAACTAAGCTTAACTTAGTTGCCTTTATGTATTTATTCTAAAACTAATATTATAGAATCAATTTTTTTCATTCTTTTCTCAATTCTTGCTCGCTTCCTTCCTTTTCTTGCAAGCTTGTTTATTGTTTTGCAGATCTAGATCTGTGTATCTCAAAAATCTTAAAAAACAACTTTTGCCCAATTGTTTTCCAGGAGAACACTATGTACCATTACTGGCGGAAAACCGTACTGCGCAGACGAATCGTATACAGTTTCTAACCAATCCATCAAACTGCCTGCGTCGAAAGCCCTGAGATCCAGAAATGGGTTTCATTAGTTGTAAGTGGCCATCGCTGTTTGAATAAAATTGGGATCTTTGATATTTGGGTAACATTCTTACCTGCAACTGTTGAATGTGTGCTTTAGGCTCTCCAAACCTCCAGGCTGTGAAGCAACTTTATTTATTTCTGCCCATGACTCTTTTATTGTATTGTAGCAGCTCTCACTCGCATTCTGTGCCACACAAAACCACAATATTATCAGAGATTAACTTATGAACATGATAATTTATAGAATTTGGAAGGAAATAACAAATCCATGAACATACTTTGAAGTCCTGTGTCACAACCCTGTCATAACCATCTTGAGGTGTAATGTCATCGAAATACAGGATAGGTGCTGAAGCAGCCAGCGCGCCGATGGTAACATGGGGATACTTCAAGCGAAACCAGGCAGCTAACACTGCAGTAGTTCAATTGTAATAATATGTTAATATATTTATCTGGTGTTATTTTAAAGCAAAGTTGATTGTGTGTTGTTTATTGATAAATAAAGTATTTATTTGAGACCGATTACAGAGGAGGAATTGGAAGGGGCATTGTAATTGTCTTTGTCCTAGAGAAATTGCCATTTGATCATAAATCGTGACTACTTAAAACAGGTATGGTAAAAGGGTATTAAAAGAGAAATTGCCATTTGATCATAAATCGTGACTACTTAAAACAGGTATGGTAAAAGGGTATTAAAAGGATTGAAAATTGTTGAAATTCACACACAACAAATTGTGATTACTTAAAACAGGTAAAACAGGTATAGTAGAAAAGAGGGTACCAAAAGGATTGAAAACTATCTGGTCAAATGATTATTTTAAAGCAAGTTTGAGAAATGGAGCAGGAAATTCACAAGCAAGTTTGAGAAATTGAGCAGGAAATTTACAGAGAAGGTCTCCTAAGGTTCTTCAACTAGTAGCCCATGAATATGGTTAACCAAAAGGGAAAAATACATTAACTAGGAAGATAATGGTTAAAAAGGAAAAATATATTAATTACTAAAGTCTGTAATTAATTAGTATCTGGATAGTAATACAATTATGTAAAAACATATTAGCAAACCCTTGTGTATCTAAATGGTCAAAAGATAAATCAGAGGAACGTCTCACCTGCCTAACAAAAAAATGTGCAGTCAATATATCACACCAGAATAATGATTCAATAATAAATGGATGTAAGATTATAGGCATCTTACTTCCACCATAAGATGCACCGAAGACGATGACAGGACTGTTTTCTGCAGACAAGTTTTTCTTCAAATCCAGAATCAGCGTTGCGTAATCAGCCATTGCTTGTGTGGAAGTGAAATAACCGAGTGTAGAGGCATTGCGAAAGGATTCCTCTCGACTCCCAAAGGGCATCGACAACCCATAGTATCGATGCTTAGACAAAAAGGGATTCATCAAAACAGCAATCGAGTACAGAAGCTTCATGTTCAATAACTTCATTCGTTACAAATAAAATATATCTGAAATTCGGTACAATTTCAAAATAAATGATACCTCAATGTAAACAAGAAGTGCTTGAAAGTGACGAGCCTTCTCAAACATGAATCCACAGAAAGTGAAGCCGTTTATAATAGAAGACTCAGCACCCATGTAAACAAAGATGGGAGAATGTCTTTGGGGGCCTCCCCAGTGCTTTGCATAGACGAGATATGGGGGCCTCCCCAGTGCTTTGCATAGACGAGATATCTTTGGGAGAAGGTGCGGTAGCCCTCTGGTCTATAAGTGAAATGATCCAGAATTTGAGTGTAATAATGTGTCTCGTATTCAGCACTGGAGAGGTCCAGTTCTTGGTGGTTGACTAGAGATTCTCCAGTTCTTCTAAGGGATCCCCTGCGACCATGACTTAAGAAGGCAGGAGGCCCTGCAACGTGGAAGTTCACACACTCTGTAGATGGTAAAACAGTGCATAACGCCATTACTAAAAGAGGGAGAATCACTTTGAGAACATATAGATTGCCCATGCCCATCGTTTCGTTTGGATTGGGTTAAGTGCCTACAAATTGCTCTACAGAGTCTCAGACCGCTCAGCTTTATATGGATATGTGGAGTTGGAGAGGTAGTGTCTTCACAGGAATATGGAATATTAATAATCTGTATAACTCCCATCTCATCCAAAATGTGAAAATAACCGGAAATTGCCATTCAAAGAAAAGGTCATCATCTTTGACCAGGGGAGTATTTTATTTTGATTGTAAATTTCCAAATTATTTGGAAATTGGATATACCATAGTGGGGTCTAATAAAATATATATATATATATTATTTTTCATCAGAATATTCTTAAATCTATAATTAAATAAACCAAACTGTAGAAATAAGCACCAATATTCTCAAATCTATAATTAAATAAACCAAACTGTAGAAATAAACACCAATAATTCACTATTCTCAAAAGTGTGAAATTAAACACCAATCCCTACCATGAAAACTCTGTATCAGGCCAATATTCCAATTTCAAAGTTGATCATGATGCCGCCTTAAAGGATCATGAATAAAATTGCGAGAGGAATTATACTGACCAAATTTGCATCTGTTTTTCACACAATATTTCCACACCAAAGTCAGTCTCGATTCCGCGTTAAAAAAGAAAAATGCAAGATGCCATAGAAATTAAATGGACCAAATTTGCATGCGCGCTTTGCCTCCCATTCTGTACGAGAAATTCCAAAAATATGTTGTCAGCAATCCTGATTCTTGTTCCCAAATATATCAGGACACGAAGTTATGAGAAAAATTAATTAATTTCTGTATTCAAATTTCGGTGATTCAATGTCTCGACTTCTTCGTATTAATTTTAGTGTGAAGAGTGACCTAACACATACATTAATTCCACATTAAATTAATTGTATTCACTGAATCAGAGCAGATCTATCTATAAAGAAGGGAGCTACTGCCGTAGCGGTAGTCCCTGCTCGGGGGTGCAAATTCCAGGCTGGTTGTAAATTGCTGGAATAAAACTGAAAGCTATGATTGTAAATCCTTAGGCTATAATTAAGTTAAAAATAATACATTTCTGAAAAAGTATGCAAAAACAATTCTTCGCTAACTTACCTAACTCAATGCTCCGTCAATCTCTCAATATTCATTAAAATTTCTTGTCACTTCCATAAACTCTTTAATATAAAGGCTCAAGATGGTTCACTGAACCAAGATTAGCAAGGTTGCCGCCGCAACAAAGGATAAAAATAGGTCCATCAGCAGGAATGCATGCGATAGAAAAAGCACAAAAAAATCCATAGTTTATTACCCACATAGTAAATATCATGAAATATTAAAATAATAGGGCCAACGGGTTGTTAGCCATTATAAATACTCTGATGAAATCTCTGAAGCCATGGTAGAAGCCAGAGTTTGGCTTTAAATATACTCCTCAGTACTCATTTTCAAGGAGCATTGCAAAGACGAAAAACAATCCGTTGTAAGCCAAGTACGGTGATTGCTCTGTCCGAATAGTGTCAAGGGGCTTTGCTAGGCGACTTTTCTATGGCAGGAATGTGGGAGTAAAAGAAAAGTCAAAATATCATGAACATGGTTTTTACTTGTTTCTTTGAAACTGAGATACAGAGAATTAAGGCTGGTTTTTACTTGTTTCTTTGAAACTGAGATACAGAGAAATGAGGCTCTAGAAGGAAAGAGCCATTTTACACAGGGATTTACAGTCGTTCGTACTTGTTGGATGCTTTAGAGAATATGTTGTGCATTGGGTGTTCATATATTGTTTCCATTTATTTTTGTAGTTTAGACTCAAATATTGGATTAAAAAACAAATTTAAGATTAAAATAATGGACCTGGAATAAAAATAAAAATAAAAAATCTATTTTAATAAAACAAGGATTAGAAAAAAATCTATTCTAAGAAATATCGTTTCTAAGAAATAAGAAATATAATCTATTCTAATAAAAGAACGATTAAAAATAATTTATTCCAAAAAATATCACTGTTATCACTCTTAATAAAGAAAAAAATACAAATAAAATAAGAAATCTAGTCTAATAAAAGAAGGATTAAAATAAAAAAAATTTATTCTAAGAAATATCACTACTGTTAATGAGATGTAGGATGCACAGGAAACCATTATATGAAATAAAGATCCAAAATATAAAATATGCACATTGCATTTCACCCATTAAAATATAATATTAATAACAAAGTAATGATAAAAGAGAAGAGAACCAAATAATATAAATCACTAATCATGACACGTGGTATGAATTGGTATGAATTATACCAAGTGTAAACATAAACAACACCATATGACAATGAGCATTTAAGTTGCAAAGCCATTTTATTTATTTCGCAGACAAATTAAATTAATGAATTCTATTAACAATAAATAAATGTCATTAACCATCTTAATGGTAAATGTGATGGAAGTAAATGAAAGGGCGCTAAGGGCACATTGAAAAAAAGTTTAAGTGAAAAAGGCACTAGCCCAGATTAAAGGATAATGTATTTAACAAAAACTATACCATACATCTTGCGTACATTGAAAAAAAGTAACTGACAAAGGCACTAGCCCAGATTAAAGGATAATGTATTTAAAAAAAACTATACCATACATCTTGCGTAAGTAGGGCATCAAACATCTTGTGGAACTACGCATCATACATGAAAATTGACAGCAGTTTTTCACATTCTTCCAAACCTTTACATGTAAACTTCACATGTAAGTAACTTGTTGAGACGGCAGAAAAAGTCCACCGGGTTGGATTCCAGAAGCAGTTTTTCACATTCTTCGAAAGTTACCGGAATCCAGCGGAAGAACTGCATATTCCTGAAAAAACCCTTGCGATTCCTGAACTGCATATTCCTGAAAAAACCCTTGCAAATTTCAAGTCAATAGTTCCACCCGACTGATGGAAATAGAACATCTTTGCCAGATCTTTTCGCCAAAGTGGAACCTTTCTTCCACAGACTGCAATATACAGCCTACAAAGATCAGGTTCGTCAGATTGAGGCATTTGCTAGCAAAACTGCAAAACTGCTGTCAATAATTCAGAAACTGGAACATATCTTCCAACCTTTCACCACAGGAATGTCGATCCAACCGTCTTAACAAAAACCTGCAAATTCAAATATAATTAACATAAAAAAAACGTTGTCAATCGCGGTCAATATTGATAGAGCAACACCATCACATGCCAGACATAATTTGGAAAAAAAAAATAAGGAAAAACCCCAACACGACTTCGGAACCATCACAATACAAAAACAAGCCCCGAGTTACAGTTCAATTCCTTGCAAGGAAATGCCTAAAAAACTAGCAATAAATTCCATTAAAATCCCCAAAACCCCGTGACAAACGAAAGAGATGAATCTTGTAACAGACCAAGAGCAACATCTATAGTCACTACCTCCGAGGCTCAAATTTCAGACAATGCACACACAGAACGTCTACCTAGAATTTCAGTCAGTGTTGAACTTAGAACAATATACCATACTCTGTAAAATCTTGGGAATGTAAGGGTGGTAAGATATTTTTTTATCAAGAACTCCGTTAATATGACACTATTTATCAAAAATCAGAAGAAACAAGACCATCTATCAGTAGCCATCCAGGATTATCTATCAGTAGCCATCCAGGATTATAAAATAGTAAAGTACGATGCTAAAATCAGTAACAGAATTGAAAGATTTGGCGACATAAATAAAGAACTGCATAACTCACTGTCAATAAAGTAAACACATGCATAGGCGGCCTCTGTACACAGTTTAAACCCTGGTGCTCGCAGATTGTAAAGAAAAACCGAAAATCTCCTGAGTTACAATCACAATGCAAGGTGACGAAGGAGGGTAGCAGCGTATTTAATGAGATGCAGTGGGCCGACGTCCTAATACAACGACACGGGTGCAGCGCATGCACAAAGACACGGACTTTGGTTAAAACCATTTTTCGGATCTGCACATTCAACAACTTAGCATCTAGACTTTGGTTAAAAAAAAATTTCAAATCTGCATATTCAACAACCCGGCAATAAGACCTCCATTTTAAAACTTTGGATAAAAGCAAAATAACAGCAAAGCTCGAAAATAAAAGTTTGGATAAAAAGGAAAAACATCACTTAAAATTCTTTGGTCAACTTGAATTAATAAGCAGTCAACATCGATGCGAATACTAATAGTCCCAGGCAGGGACTAATAACTATATTCAATTTAATAAACTATTAAAATGTAAAAGCCACTTTTTCAAGGATGTAGCATATTTAAATATTCAATCAAGTTGATATGTCTTATCACTTTAATCACATCGTTCATGAAATACTATATACCACTGTGCTTTCCAACCCAAAGATGCGTATAGAAAGTTCATAGAGATAAAAAGACAAAAAAGAGCTTAAGCTTATGCATGTAAATGTATTTAGAACATGATGAACGACTCTTGCATTATATTATTAGTCTTTTATTTTCAAGCTAATAAATAATGTAAAATCATAAATAATTATCCAAAAATATTATAATAAACCTTAAATCTAAACTATAATACTATACATATTAATATATTCTAAGAATATAAGCTATAAACTTAATATTATAAAACCTATTATTATAAACATTTATATTAAACCCCAATTTTTTTTGATAGATTTTTGTACCATTCAAATGTCATAATAGTGAATAAAACTATAAGATTAATATATTAATGCTATAAAACCCAAATTATAAAGCTCAATACTATAATCACTAAGATTAATATTATAACACCTAATATTATAAATTATAGTTTGAGTGAGCCTAATGGTTAAGAGCATGTGTTTCCTCGTAAGAAGTCACAGGTTCAAAACCGAAGAGGGTAGAGTATGTATGCCTTCTTAAATATGGATATTATTATTATTATTACAAACCCAACATTAAACATTAATATCATAAAACCAATATAATAAACCCTAAAATTAATATTATAAACAGTAAAACAATAAATTATAAGTTTAATCCATTAAATCCTAAGATTATTAAAATCTATGATTTAAATTATAAAAGGTAGGATTAATAATAAACCCTAACTTTGATATTATAAACTTTAATATCAAACCCTAATGTTATTAACCCAATATTAAAAACCCTAATATTATTAACCCAATATTAAAAACCCTAATATTATAAATCTTACTGTAAACCCCAAGGGGTCTCATATACAAATTTGGTGTCTGGCTTGGTTGTGACCTTAAAAATGGATATTATTATTATTATTATTATAAACCCAATATTAAACATTAATATCATAAAACCAATATAATAAACCCTAAAATTAATGATATAAATTGTAAAACAATAAATTATAAGTTTAATCCATTAAATTCTAAGATTATTATTATAAGCATTGAAATATTAAGCCCTACATTTAATATATTAAATCCTAATATTTATATTATAAACCGTGATAATTAAACCCTATAAACAATATATCAAACCCTAAGAGTAATATTAAACTCTATGATTAAAATTATTAAAGGTAAGATTAATAATAAACTCTAAGTTTGATATTATAAACCTTAATATCAAACCCTAATGTTATTAACCCAATATCAAAAACTCTAATATTATAAATCTTACTATAAACCCCAATTTTATAATACCGCGAATCCAAGTTAAATAAATTCCAATGCACTATAACATTGCAATAATGCTTACCACATTGATTTTCCCATTAAAACAACATTTATCAAAATGTCAAGTTAGATAGATTTTTGTACTATTCGAACATCAAAATATTAAACATTAATATAAAACCTAATATAATAAACTCTAAAACTAAAAATATAAAAACTAAAAGTAATATATTAATATTATAAACCTTAATATTGTAAATCAAATATTATGAATCCTAAAGTCAATGTTAAAAACTTTAAAATTATTATATTGAATAATATATGGTGTATCATAGGCCTTATTATATTGAATAATATATGGTGTATCATAGGCCTTGAACTTATATACTTATGTATATTATTAACCTATTTTGATATGGTAAACTAAATAGTTGGAATGAACTTAAACTACGTAAATGTACGTATCAGTTTCTTAAACAATAAGTGGGGATAATTTAAAAATTATACATAAATTAAATTTGAATATAACTACAATTTTATAATAGATTGAATGCAATAAATGAGTATTTATGGTTAAGGTATAGAATATGACATTAGCATAAATTGCTAATTGGTTGAAGTATTTATTTTTTAATAGATAGTGTTGTAAACCATGATGTATTAAGATGGATTGGAATAGTAATATATTCTATTTATATAAAGATATAAATATTTAAGTAAATATTTTAAATTAATGAAATGATGCAGGGCAGGCCTGCAATAACCAGGATCTTTTACACTCATGCCATTACAAATATACACCTCAAACAATTTTCCCAAATCGACCTCAATACGCAACAATTAAATGCCAGAACTTCATACTTTCCAAAGCTGTCTTTAACGAATTGCCAGACTTATGCCTCTGCGTTCTCCAGCATTTACTGTTCCATGATTTGCATTAAATTTTCAACACAGACTTGGATTTTTTACCGCTGATCCCAAACTGCAATTGGATTCAGATATTCCATTGAATCGACTTCTGTAAACGTTGTTCCTCAATTAAACAAGATCGCTGCTGCAAACACTGTCTTTCACAAATCGATGTCAATTTTCCAAACAAATCATTTTTTTATGTGCTAGCATGGATCGAATACAATCAGATCCGCTCTTCCTCCATTGTGAAACAGAATCGGAACTCCATTAATAAGTATTGAAACTTTACACTGTACTCACACTCTTTTATCTTCAATGTCTTTGAGGATTCCTAATTTATAAAAATTAGCATGATCTAAAAATCCTAAAATCACTCAACTAAAAGCTCTAACTCTACATGCAATGCATACAAAAGTCTATTGATGCTTTATTCCATCTTTTCCTGTTTTAAGAACAAGAAAAGCCTCCTTATCCCATAATGATCCACATTCATTGCTTTATGCCTAAAAGCACTCCCTAATTCCTATTTTCTCATTTATTTACTTTGGAAACATCTAATTAATCACACTGACTTGTAACTTAGGAAAATAATTTTAGAATGCTTGACCCCCTATGACTATTATTTACAATAATTTCTCTTGGGCTGAATGCTCCCGCATCAGACTCCCAAGTTAGAAAAATTTCATGATCTCCTGATCATGTGTTCAGATCTAGGTTTGCCTGGATCCCATATCTTGTGTTGCAACTTTTCATTTGCCGCTGCTTTTGTCTGTTGTTCTTCTCCCGGTCTCCACACTTTATGCTGCTTTGCTCCACTAGCTGCACTCTTGCAATCTTCTGTTGTCTTCCTCTTGTTGCTTCTACTTTGTTTCACTGTTGCTGGTCTCTTTCGGAATTCCTTCATCATCATCTGCCTCATCAGTTCAATTTCTCTGTCTAATAGACTTTCTCCAGCATCTTCATTTAGACCTGTACTCACAAAACAATTGTTAGAATAAAAATCATAAGGCATCAATGCCTCTTCTGCTGCTACCATTGTTGCCTCGGGTGCCACCATAAATGTCGCCCCACATGTTGCTCTAGTTGTCACTATGGATGTTGCTGCCTCCCAAACTTCATGTCCCTCTGCAACATTCCTTTGCTCATCATCTGCAATTTCATCTGCAACTTCATCGACAACTTTTTCCTCTGGTTCAGATGTCTCCTCAACTTTCTCTATCAGCACATCAGTATGCTGATTTGCATTCACTAGCTGCACATAAGTCCTCTGTATTTCCAACTCTCTTCTCTCGAGATCTAGTTTTCTATACAATTCAACAACTTCCTTAGGAGTAGAACTTGGAAACTTCACACGATTTTCCATATCTTCATCATCAGCTGGTCCTTCTTTTTCTGCATCAACAGCCTTTAGATTCAACTCTTCTTGAACAATTTCTAAAGCTTGTTCATCTCCCTGTTCTGTACCTACAAACATACACAAATCATTAGTTTTTAAATCACAAGACTTTTCAGTCTTGACTGCTTCCTTCAGCACCCCTGTTAACTGCATGCTTATCTGTAAATCTTTTTTCTGCTGTAGCCTCTGCCACTTCACTCTCTTCCTCAGCAGTAAACCATGTCTCTGGTCTTTCACATTTTCCCGTAACAACTCCATCAATAACTCAAGATGAACTGTTATCTCAGCTTTCTCTTTCTCATACTCTTCCTGAGTCAACTGCTGTCTTATGCCATTCACCTTAGCATATTTTTCCTTCTTCCTTCTGTGGCCTCTTTCTGAACCTCTGATCTCTACTTTATGACTTTTAGTAGTCATCTCCTTCCCCATAAGTTCCTCACCTATGAGTTGCATGAAGCCTCTGCCACAACAAACTCTCTTGCTGCCACTTACCTCACCAATCCTTCCCTCCGGATCTGGTCTTTTGGTAATCATTGTTCCTCTGCTGGAACCTTTCGAGCATCCTCTACTGCTCCTGTAGGCTTCTCTCATCTGCAACTTTATTCAACCTCGGTTGAATCTTTTGGTTCTGCCACATTCACTTAGAATCTCTTGTTGGACTCCTTTATCACTGCACTTTCTGCTACAATATTCGTCAGTTCCAAAATCACATGCAATTAACTTAACAAAAAAAACACTTGAACCTTCAAAAAGAGCTATTCCTGCTCTGATACCACCTGATGTAGGGATTGGCCCTGCAAAACCCAGGATCTTTTACACTCATGCCATTACAAATATACACCTCAAACAATTTCCCCAAATCGACCTCAATACGCAGCAATTAAATGCCAGAACTTCATACTTTCCAAAGCTGCCTTTAACGAATTGCCAGACTTATGTCTCTGCATTCTCCAGCATTTACTGTTCCATGATTTGCATTAAATTTTCAACACAGACTTGGATTTTTGACCGCTGATCCCAAACTGCAATTGGATTCAGATATTCCATTGAATTGGCTTCTGTAAACGCTATTCCTCAATTAAACAAGATCGCTGCTGCAAACACTGTCTTTCACAAATCGATGTCAATTTTCCAAAAAAATCATTTTTTTATGTGCTAGCATGGATCAAATACAATTAGATCCCCTCTTCCTCCATTATGAAATAGAATCTGAACTCCATTAATAAGTATTGAAACTTTACACTGTACTCACACTCTCTCACACTCTTTTATCTTCAATGTCTTTGAGGATTCCTAATTTATAAAAATTAGCATGATCTAAAAATCCTAAAATCACTCAACTAAAAGCTCTAACTCTACATGCAATGCATACAAAAGTCTATTGATGCTTTATTCCATCTTTTCCTTTTTTAAGAACAAGAAAAGCCTCCTTATCTCATAATGATCCACATTCATTGCTTTATGCCTAAAAGCACTCCCTAATTCCTATTTTCTCATTTATTTACTTTGGAAACATCTAATTAATCACACTGACTTGTAACTTAGGAAAATAATTCTAGAATGCTTGACCCCCTATGACTATTATTTACAATAATTTCTCTTGGGCTGAATGCTCCCGCATCATGAAAGCCTATTTCAGTATAGACTAGGAATATCTACTTAATTAATAAACTTAATATTATAAACATTTATTATATATAGAACCCCTAATCAACCTAATATTAAAACCAAAAATTATAAATTGTAATATGGAAAATATAATAGTATAAATCTTTTATAAAAACTTGAAATATTAAAAACTCAATATTGAATCTTAATATTAAAATTTCAATAAATGGCTAGGAATTATGAAGAAAATATAATAGAATTTAAATATTATTTGAAACCTATTATTATTGTACAGTTTCAGTGCGCCTAATAATTAAGAGCATGTGTTTTTTCCTAAAACATCACAGAGTCAAAACCAGAAAAAAATAGAGTATATATGTTTTTTAGACTTGAAGTCTATCTTAAAGGTGACTTTAAAATTAGATAATAATAATAACAATAATTATTGAAACTAATATTATACCCTTTTCAACTAACTATAATGTAATAAAATAAAATATTATGAAATCGTAATAAATATTATCGTAATAAATATGTTGAAACAATATAGGGGAGGGGAATATTCATAATCCCCAAAACATCTCACGGTTTTGGATTATTTTCTTAAAAGTGTTCCAATAACAGCTTCAAAGACCTCCCACTGTTTGGGATATTATTGAATTTCAGAGCAAAAATTATTCATATTAATATTTTAATAATTATTATTCCCTATTAAATCTTTATCATAAATATAATTTTTTTAATTATATATTTTAAAATTAATACCAAAATTAAATTTGAAACAATATAAATCTTAAAACAACTACTTTAATGTTTGAAATTTAACTACTACTCTAATGTTTGAAATTTAACTAAGTTGCTTGGTTGTATCCAAGAGACCTTAATATAGTGTTAAGTCGACATAAGTGCACAAGTATAGAGTCAAAGCATGACTAATAGACACAAGTATAGTCAACTATTTTGTAATGGGAATGTAACACCCCTCTCTGGTGTGCTAAACTATTGTAAACCTAAATTGAGTTAACGTTAGGTGTGATATCTTCTCTTGTGTGTTAAATGATTCTAAGCTTAAGCTGGGGAAAGCTAGGTTATATGTAATATGAAAAGAAAATGTGTTATTAAATAAATTAATAAAATAAATCACTTGGAGGGTGGAACACCAATAGAGAGGAGATTCTTGCCAAATCCCATGAGGAATGGGATAGAGATGAATATTTCATGATAAAGCTTCTAGATGTGATTCTAGATAAGCTTGGATGGATTGGAGATCCATCGGATGGATGGGAGATAAAGATCCATCAAACATAAAAGATTTTTGAGAGATAAAAGAAAGATTTTATGAGGAAAAGCCTTGTGGGAGATAAAGACAATATTTTCCGAAAAAGACCTAGGTAAATGGAAAAATCCATAAAAGCGTGACGTCGCTAATGGTAACTAAATCATGAAAGAGGGTATTAAATACCCAGTGCATTGATCAATTGAGGACAATTGATCCTTGGCAAGATCTTTGGCTCGGGAGGAATCAAAGGTGATTCATGGTTAGGTGGTGATGCTACTCCCTCCAAGTGAGGTTTAGTTGGCGTCATATGCATGGAATGTTTGTATGTTGATTCTTACTCTCAATATCTCTGTTATTGTTCCAATTTTCTTATGAGGAGTTTTCTTGGTTCTGAGAATATTTGAATGAATTACATGTGCTTGGGTGCTAATAGATGTAATGGTGGTTTCCGCTATTCTCATGAGATTTACTTTCATGGTATGTGTTTCATGTTTAATCCTTACTTAATAGGATGTTAAATCATAAAACTCAATTATATGGATTGCTTAATTACCTCTCTTATAGAAATAATCGATTAAATGATGCATGTGACCATCATGTGATCTTATATGTATATAAAAGTTATTAGATTATCTTTACATTGATAAGGAAGGATAACATGTCTTAATGTTTTGCAAATGTTTATGCATGTAAGGAATTAAAGGTATATCATTTTAATTATGCATGTATGGGTCTCCAAGATATCCAATGAATTTAATTGGAATATAGATATCCAGTGAATTTATCTTGAATATCACCAGGTTGACTAAGATCACTAGTATGCCTATAAAGATATGATACTTGTAGTGTTGGGTCATAACTCAGCAAACGTTTATGCTTGCGATAGTTGTTAGTATATGGTCCAAGGATCAGGTTATCCAAACCTTTTCACATCTAACAGTTCATGCTTAATGTTGACATGACATATAAGTTTTATATATAAATTTAAAATTCCCCATCCTTTCCCTCTGTGGTCGAACTTAATAATTACTATGGATTTTGTTATATGATATGCGGGTGGGCTAAAGATACCCTTGACCAATGTACAATCTAAACGATAAATAACAAAAAATAAATCACTGGAATGAGAGCCTATTAGCTAATTTCGAGGGTAGGCTCAGGAAGTACATTACAAATGTTATCATAGCTTCAATTTCAAACCCTTCAGCCTATGGGTCAATCCGTCTCTGCGGAATATGACAAATTATGAGAGCTAAATAAGAGAATTAACCCAAAAAAATTTAAAGGGTGATTTATGTTTTTTTTTACATTACAAATGGTATTTTATAGGGAGTAGGGTTTCAAATATTAACATGGTTATTATCAAAATATATAACATGTTATTATGCATATGGTCACTATAAAATAGGGGCTTTAATTGACTAATCTATGGCATATGGATCGAATACCAAGATAACAAAAAAACAAATATTAAGGCTTCAATGTCGCTAGTCAAAATAGGTTGCATCTCTATAAAGACCCAGATACAAAGGTTGCACTTTCGGAGATAATCACATGTGAGTACGTAGAATGACTTTTTAAAATCGAATGGAAGAACTCCATGCACTATTGTAAATGGATAAAATGCTGAATTAACTCTAAATGCTTATGATAGCGATTGACACTTTTGGTAGAATACATTAGTTAATTGTCATGGCATAAGGGATCTCATGCCGAATTACAGAGATAAAATCTGATTTATGCAATATACATGCCGCGTATGGGTATTGTTGTCATTGAGGGTCACCAGAAGCTAGGAGTTAGTTAGTGCTAATGGGGGAAACCCTGTGAATAAGAATGAGAAGAGAGGTGGCTCAGAGAGGTTGGGTTGGAAACTGAGAAGGCCTTTTCTGAGCCTAGTTATGTTTTTCATATACTTGCATGTATTGCAAAACCCTTTGTAAGTATTAGTCAACCCATTAAAATAGAATTACCATATACCACGAGTTATATTGTGAACGAATAATCGACAAATAATTTTTTGTTTGAGGCTATGTATGTGAATTAAAATCCATTTTTAAATATCCGCCAACCCATTAAACAAATACAACTACGTGTGTAATAAGGATAACATGGGCTTCATCCAAAATTTATAGCTCAAGCTTTGAACAATGGGCTTAATCATATAATCCTAGCTTGCATGGCACAGATATGCCAATAGTTGGCGTGCGCTTGTGGTGGATATTGGACCAGTACTTATCTGTAGTTGTGCCCAATGATGGGCAACATCTGGGAGTAACAAAATTTCACAAATACGTGAACTCTGCTTGTAATTTTAATGAAAGCTTTAAAATCATCCAAACAATAGTACTGGTACAAGATGATAGATGCATTATCTACAAACATATTGGCAAAAAGTGGTCAACGAGGAAATTAAATGGAAATGGGAAGGAATCGAAATAAGAATCTACAACCATTGTTTAACCACCAATGGTATATAAGCCATACCAATGCAAAGGCTATTGTTTCTCTGAGTTTTTGAAGAAAAAAATGCAAGGCATTCCAAAAATTTGGTAACGTTGTTTCCTATTTTTTTTGTTGCTTTACCACAGGCGAGAATGAACAAAAAAATGAAAGTATGGATAAATTCATTGCGTGTGGGGGAGAATATCATGCAACAAATCGATAAGGATGTATGCCAATGGGGATAGTCTATAGACAACCCCACAAAATCTCGACTGTTGCTGTTTTTTTAATTATTTCTGCCTTTTGAGCACTTGTCATAGTTTGGAATTATGAAAGCCAATGATACGGTTTCAGGAAAGACAGAAAAAGCGTAGCCATTTTTTCCCTTGATTGAAAGTATCTATCCACGGTGTTGTAGGTGATAGGTTGAGAGGATGATAATCCTCATCGCTATCATTTGTAATAGATTATCCATACAATGTTATCTTATCCTGATAGAAAAGAAAGGATAATGCTTATCCTCTATTTTACACTCTTATAAGTTGAAGTTGCGCAGGAATAAGCCAACTCGATCTTGGATGAGTGATCTTATTGTCTAGTTGAGTGTCAAATTTGAGTGTTGAGGGAGTAAGATTTGTAGAATTTAGCAAGGGTTTAAGCAGGAGGCTACTTCTCTCCACTGTGAGTGTAAAAGAAAACAAAACATGTAAGGTGATATTAAAACGTAGCGCCTGTCATGATCGAACCAAGGAATTTGTAATTACCAGGTGTTATCACTTGTTGTGGGCCTTGAAATCAATGCAACTTGGATAACTGTCACCACAAAAGTCCACCGTGCGGTACAACTTTTGGGCAAATGATATTCACTAGAAGCTTGTGTGAGAAAGCGAGTCCTTGGATGTCAGTTTATTAGTGTTTGTGATATAATTTGACCTTAATCAAGAAAATCAATTATTTCATATAGTTGGTTCGTACACTCTCCTTTATAATTATAACTTTAGTTAAAATATGAGAGGTTGTGAGTGTGTTTTTCTCGCCATGAGTATAACTAATTGAATTGCATAGGATAAGTTTACCGTATGATTACTCCTTGTTTATGTCAAAAGCATTCAGTTCATTTGCACAGAGGATGGTTGTTTGACAAAATTCTAACCATTACTCTTTCCACAAAGAAGTAATTTGATGTATGCAATGGAGGAGACACACTAGTGGCTCCAAAACTCCTTGTTCTCAAGTTTCATGTATACAGTTATGTTTTCTGACCCTTGTATAGACTCTGGTGGTAGAAAGAATGTATGACTAATTTATATTAATTTAAGCACCTATTGGATTTGTAATTACCATAGCAGGTCTAGGTAAGCTTGCGAAACACCTCCATGCAAGTCTTCAAAGCGATGGAATGATGCCAGGTGGCATCATCACTGAGAAATAGACTTTGTGCTCAAAACAACATGATAATCAAAAATATTATTTACAATTATTGAACGTGGTCATTAAAATGGCTAACCTGGAAGTTACAACGTACAAAGAAAAGGTGAGTTAAGATTTTAGTTGTTGGTGTTTTCATCCTAAGGGTATTTAATTACAACAAATATGAAATAAATATGTGAAAATGTTAAATGGTATTAATGTAAAAAGCTATTATGTTTAAAAAATATGAAAATGTACATGAAAATATTGTGAAACTTTGTAGCACATACAAGAACAGAAAATGATTGAATAGTAGTATTGAAGTTGGTATTCCTTTTTATAATGTTTTATCCATCACACAGTAAGGCACGAGACTAATTAAGGTTGAAATTAATGTGTGTTGGTGCAGTGTTGACTCATTTCCTTTCTAAGAATTATTAAACCTAAGTGAAAATATATATGTATACATTTGTCTAAAGTACGATTTGGGAGTCTATTCTCACTTGCTCCATTCTTAGTCTACTGTTATAAATTTGCATGAACATTTATAAAGCCAAAAGCTCTTGGCGATCGAATAAGTTTTTGTGTGTTGCCATGGAAGTCTTCCCAACATGTCCACTTCAAGATCGACGTGGCATGAAATAATCTACTGCTTTGTGTGAAAATCTTAAATGGATCCACGTTTGTGGAATTATTACATCTCTAAGATACTACATTTGCGGGTGAGTCTATGACAATTCCTATCATTGATGATCCAAGACGCTAAAACAAATAGATATATGATTTTATGGAAATTATATTATTCTAAATAAATTACTATTCCAAATTGTTTTGCATGTAGTTACATTGAGTTGTATAAATAGGCATGCATAAGCAAAGGAGTCACAAATTGAATTAGGCCAAAAACAAAAGTGAAAATCTATAGATATAAGCAAAACAAAGCTAATCAAGACACATAATGAACAAAATTCATTATGGAATCACTCTTTAACACCATTATGTCTCACCATGGAAGAGACATAATGAACATTGCACAAAAATTTGAGAAGATGAGAATCTCAAGAGAAAAACATCAACTATTAATTGCTCCATGCATCCACACTTTCTCTTCTTAAACTTGCAATTAACAGCCTTGATGATGGACTCACCTAGTTAGTCTGAAACGTTATTTCAAAACAATAACAGGTTCTTCCATACTTCTCAATATTCAACAAACCTGTATGGAATCACTCTTTTACACCATTAGGTCTCACCATAGAAGAGACATAATGAACATTGCATAAAAGTTTGAGAAAATGAGAATCTCAAGAGCAAAATATCAACTATTAATCGCTCCATGTATCCATGCTCTCTCTTCTTAAACTTGCAATTGACAACCTTGATGATGGACTCACCTAGTTATTCTAAAATGTTGGTTTCAAAACAATAACAGGTTCTTCCATAATTCTCAATATTCAACCAACCTATATGGAATCACTCTTTAACATCATTAGGTCTCACCATGGAAGAGACATAATGAACATTGCACAAAAATTTGAGAAGATGAGAATCTCAAGAGAAAAACATCAACTATTAATCGCTCCAAGTATCCATGCTCTCTCTTCTTAAACTTGCAATTGACAACCCTCATGATGGACTCACCTAGTTAGTCTGAAATGTTGGTTTGAAAAAATAATAGGTTCTTCCATACTTCTCAATATTCAATATTCAACCAACCTATATGGAATCACTCTTTAACACCATTAGGTATCACCATGGAAGAGACATAATGAACATTGCACAACAATTTGAGAAGATGAGAATCTCAAGAGCAAAACATCAACTATTAATCGCTCCATGCATCCACGCTCTCTCTTCTTAAACTTGCAATTGACAGCCCTGATGATGGACTCACCTAGTTAGTCCGAAACGTTGGTTTCAAAGCAATAACAGGTTCTTCCACACTTCTCAATATTCAACTAACCTATGTGGAATCACTCTTTAACACCATTAGGTCTCACCATGGAAGAGACATAATGAAAATTACACAAAAATTTGAGAAGATGAGAATCTCGAGAGCAAAACATCAACTATTAATCGCTCCATGCATCCACACTCTCTCTTCTTAAACTTGCAATTGACAGCCCTGATGATGGACTTACCTAGTTAGTCTGAAATGTTGGTTTCAAAACAATAACAGGTTCTTCCATACTTCTCAATATTCAACCAACCTATATGGAATCACTCTTTAAAGCTAATCATGTTTTGAATAACTAACTTGCAAGAAGAGGAGAGCGAATCTTTGGAAATCCATGTTGGAATGAAGGGTAAAATTTTAAATAATGATTGATAACATGGTCATTACAATAAAAGGAAGAATTGTTGAGTTATGCAATGGTAAAGATTCCCATGAATAATGTTAAAGATTATAAGATTATGAAATGACATATTTATTTTTCAATGTAATTCGCCTATATACAATCCATTTTGGGGGGTAATTTGTCCTTCAAAAAAATTGATTAAGGGGAATCTATTTTAACATGTTATTATATACCATGATCTATGCATTGGATATGCATACTAGTACTCTTGTGTACCAGGGTAATTAATAAGAACCAAGTCGTAATGCTTTTGATTGATGGAAGAGAGATCATGTAAAGATTATAAGTATATTCTTAAGAGTATGAGACTATGCAACTTAAGAGAGCTTTTGATTGATGGAAGAGAGATCATGTTAAGATTATAAGTATCTTCTTAGGAGTATGAAACTATATAATCTAAGAGCATATCTTAATGTATATATCTGATATAGATAAGGTTCTGGGGAAATATCCAACCAATATGAACCCTTCCAAATTGGAAAATAAATTGAGACATGATGAACATACTTCTTAGTAAGAAAAATAAATTAAGTTTTAAATTTTAATTAGGGAATAAAAGAAAAATGGTACAATTGCTGTGTAGATGCATGGCTAAATAAATCACCTAATGCTTGAAAGGAGGATTGTATAATAGAGAGTTCAGAATTGTAATTCATTGTTTTATTTTTATGTAATGATACATATACCCATGCAATGTCATGAATTTTATGTGTTAACATAGTGTGGATGAGTGGTCATTCAGGTAAACATGTTTTAAAAACGAGCATGCTTAATATCAATGCATAGTAATGAGTCATATGAATCTTCCATGTAAGAAATTCTTGACGAATTCTGGTATTGATAGTCTCTTACATGCTGAAAGAAAGTAAAAGTCATTGCTCAACAATCATAAAGATGTTCGTTACCCCAATTCCTATTAAAGGGGAGTATGTTCTATAGAAGGAAAGAGCATGATTGACCTAATGATTATATTGGTAAAGTATTGTGGAGTTGTTGTTGTGTTGTGATAGACTGTATGTTTTGTTGCTTAGATGTTAGGCATAGTTGTGTTGAGAAAGGATTAGTGATTTGTGACTCGTAGAATCAATTTTATGCTGCTATCAATGCTTACAAATACGCATAGCATGTAGAAATTTGGTTTTTTTCCTCCACGCAGGGGATTTGAGTTGCTTGAACTATATTGAAGTTATATTTTATTAGCATACATGCTTGGGTTTTTATGTGCCAATAGTAAATAGGCAAAGTATGCATGACTATGTTAAGAGTCAGGCTAGACAAGGAAATTGAAGGTTATTAATCTTATTGATAGGAAAAATCTTATAACTAAAGTTGTTATAGCATGCAATAAGGAGAAAACACCTTAAAAGTAATGTTGTTCGATTTTGTTTAAGATTAATAACAAGTAATGCATATGGGAGGAAGATATCATTACTTGAATGGCACACTTACATATGTTGCCTTCATGAATGCAAGAATCACAATTCTCATAAAGTTAAACTATGATTTTGGTCAGAGATTAAACTATGGTCATCATGCTATAAAAACAACCTATAAATGGTATAATTACTATGAATGTATTATACTAAGGTAAAGGATGGTGAGAACATGTTATAGTATAAGGCTATATAAACTACACAAATTGTCAGTCAAATTAATCCTTTGATTAATGCATCTACATACAATGTGATTTGTTCTTCGGTTGGAAGAAGGTATGGTTAAGGGGAAATTTAACTTAAACATATTTCTAGGACATATGCATCTTTCGATGGATATGCATAATATAACTTATAAGTATATATAAGTATCTTTGAGTGAAAACCATAGTAATTGATGAAGTAGCACAAACGGTATGGACCACTGGGTCAATTAAATGGTATCTAACAATTTATATAAATAGATTGATATCATATTTTGTACCAAGAAATTTTGAGAGGTTCTCTTATTGGATTGCATCGATATTGTGTTTGGACAACATAAGAAATGTTGCGTAATTCATAAAATAGATAAATAAAATAGCTAACTCATCTTTTGGTTAAGGGTGATTTAATGTTAAAGCAGAGCTAACATGTAAGTACCCTGAGATCATAAACACTTACAGCTAAAAGGGGTGTAGGATTGAAAGTAGTAAAACTTTCAGGTATAACTACACTAAATTATGCAGGGTCAACAAGTTGTTGAGGCATACAATAGGGCAATAGTAAATCATACAAGATGAATTATGATCTGATAATTGTGAGCTAAGAGTCAGCTTTAGGACATTAAGCAGAAGGTATGATGACAATATGCATGAATACAATACTATGCTATTGATATTGTAACCAAATGAAATCTGGAAATGATCTACACTTGACAAAACTTTCTCTGGTTACTGAAATGAACCACGCTCATACAATTTTCTTGTCAACTGAGCACAATTGTTTTAATTGCTAGAAAAAGATAAAGAAATGTTTGGTATGATACTAACATGGTAGGAAAAAAAATGTGGACAAAGTTTTGTCATGCAGGTGATACCATGGGAATGGTATGATGGGTTGTAGCACAAATAGTACTATGTACAACAATACATACAATACCCGTATGACTACATATGTTATTTGTTTAAAATATGATATGTATATCAGTGTATAATACACAAAGTTTGTAGGTATGCATGAAGACATTGGGTAGATGTCTAGAAAGACAACCAACTCGGTGGTTGCATAGAAGAAGAAAAGAAAGAAGTGTTTCAAGGATATGTAACCATGGTTAAGTTTAGCATACATACGATTATAAGGAATATATATGATAAAGATATACGATGAATATATATATTCTTATTGCAGACATATTGATGTGGAAAATATGCTAACGTATGTGTTGTATGCAGAGAAACTGCAAGAAGCAGGTGTTTAACAAAGAACACAAAGGCTTGGAAGAATGCAAAAAGTGAACATGCATTCTTCAAATAAAATAAAAAAATGAGCAATAGTCACTTTAGTAATATTAAGTAATAGACTATGATATGTATCATAGTCAAAATTATTCATCTATAAATTCTCACAAATAGTTTGAAACAATGTTACAAGTAGCTATGAAAGGAGGAGCACTCTTGGTGGCAAATGTAGCTATGGAAGAGGAGCACTCCTTGTGATCGATGTACATCAGAAAAATTGCATCTGATGGCAGAGCCGTGAGATATGTTGATTCAGGAACCAGCTACCTATGAACGAGGACATGATGCAGTGATACATTGAAGACGGTGTAAAATTTAAGGGGGGGGGGGAGTATATAACACCCCTCCCTTTTGTGCTAAATTATTGTAAACCTAAGCTAAGTTAAAGCTAGGTTCGATATCCTCCGTTTTGTGTTAAATGATTTTAAACCTGGGTTGAGGAAAGCTAGGTGTGATACCCTCTTTTGTGGGTTAAACTATTCTAAACCTAAGCTGAGGAAAGCTAGGTGATATGTAATATGAAAAGAAAATGTGTTATTAAATAAACTAATAAAATAAATCACTTGGAGGGTGGAGCACCAAGGGAGAGAAGATTCTTGCCAAATCCCATGAGGAATGGGATAGAGATGAATATTTCATGATAAAGCTTCTAGATATGATTCTAGATAAGTTTGGATGGATTGTAGATCGATTGATGGATGGGAGATAAAGATATATCGGACATAAAATCTTTGCATGAGATAAAGGAAAGCTTTTATGATGAAAAGCCTCGTTGGAGATAAAGCCAAGCTTTTCCGAAAAGGACCTAGGGAAATCGAAAAATCCATAAAAGTGGGATGCTGCTAATGGTAACTAAATCATGAACGAGGGTATTAAATACTCAGTGCATTGATCAATTGAGGATAGTTGATCCTTGGCAAGATCTTTGGCTCGGGGGGAATCATAGGTGATTCATGGTTGGGTGGTGGTGTTCCTCCCTCCAAGTGAGGTTTATTTGGTGTCATATGCATGGAATGTTTGTATGTTGATTTTTACTCTCTCTCTCTCTCTCTCTTATTGTTCCAATTTTCTTATGAGGAGTTTTCTTGGTTTTGAGAATATTTGAATGAATTACATGTGATTGGGTACTAATATATGTAATGGTGTTTTCAGCTATTCTGATGAGATTTACTTGCATGGTATGTGTTTCATGTTTAATCCTTACTTAATAAGATGCTAAATCTTACAAATCAGTTATATGGGTTGCTTAATTACATCTCTTATAGAAATAATGGATTAAATGATGCATCTGACCATTGTGTGATCTCATCTATATATCAAAGTTATTAGATTATCTTTACATTGATAAGGAAGGATAACATGTCTTAGTGTTTTGCAGATGTTCATGCATGCAAGGAATTAATGGTATATCATTTTAATTATGCATGTATGGGTCTCTAAGATATCCATCTAACTGGAAAGTAGATATCCAGTGAATTGATCTTGAATATCACTAGGTTGACTAAGATAACTAGTGTGCCTATAAGGATATTATATTTCTAATGTTGGGTCATAACTCAGCAAACATTTATGCCTGTGATAGTTGTCAGTATATGGTCTGAGGATCAGGTTATCTGAACCTTTCTTACATCTAACAGATCATCCTTAATGTTGACATGACATATAACCTTTATAGATAAATTTAAAAGTCCTCATTCTTTCCCTCTGTGGTCAAACTTAATAATGTATATGAGCTTTTTTATATAAATGTTAATATAGATATGCGGGTGGGATAAAGATACCCTTGACCAGGGTACAATCTAAGTGATAAATAACAAAAAAATTCACCGAAATGGGAGCCTATTAGCTAATTTCCAGGGTAGGCTCAGGAGGTACATTACAGGGAAGTTGGGTGAGTGTATCAAAACCCTCACAAGAAACAAGCAAATACTTCTCTGAGCAATTTTGTAGAATCGTAAAAGGTAAGAGCTTGAACCTGAATGGGTATATAATTCAATGAAGTGCATTGAAACAAAATATAATGTTAGCATTGAAATTAAGAGGAACATCATGAGGATTAGCTTGGAATTGTGCTTCTAGCTTTGTTGTTCACTCAATTCGGTTGCTCTATTTTAACTGTTTTCATTTCTCACCCTTTAGTTGTATTGCAATGGATAATTATATTCTTTTTATATATATAGGGGAACAAATATATTTTTATTTATTTTTTATATTTTAATATAACATGACCAAAACTTTTCATCATCTCCTCATATCTGAGTATTAAATATTCATTAAAAACTTAACATTAGCTTAATATCATATCCTAAAAACCAGGTAATAAAAAAAGCAATCTTCAAGGGATTACTTACTGTTGTATTAAATCAAATGTAATATCATTTAAAATCTTGTAAGACCTGCAAAGTAATGTTTACACTATTTTTGGCTAAAAGGTAAAGGAAATGATTAAACATCTCATAATCTCCTCATATTTGACTATTAAATATGGATAAAAAACATAACATTAGCTTAATATCATATTCTAAGAATTAGATAAATAAAAAAGGCAATCTTCAAGGGATTTCTTACTATTGTATTGAACCAAATGTAATATAATTTAAAACCTTGTAAGAGCTGCAAATAAATGGTTACAACATTTTTGGCTAAAAGGTAAAGGAACTGATTAATCATCAATACATGATTCTTTGACTATCACTATCATGGAACCAGTATTTGTTTTTATTTTATTGGTAGTGGCAGATTATTTCTAAGACTTTTATAAAAAAAATATTATAAATAGAGGCCCATTGTCATGATAGAGTGATGATAGAGTGAATGTACACTAATTTTACTCAAGTATGGTAATCAAATTAAGAACCTAGGTATACATAATTTACGATATTGGTTGAATCTTTAGTATTTATTCTAAGGAGGATATATTTATATATAACCATACTTAACTAAATTCATTGGATATGGATGAAGAAAGCTTTTCTTCCATGTTCTATCAAGGGGATCACATTATCAAGTGAATTCCTTGCATTAACAAGTTGAAATCCATATAGTTTTTCGATAGCAGGCCCATCCCATCTCCCAAATAAAATACCTGATCCAATGTACCAATCAAATGGTTACATATGATATTTTGAAACTCTTCATATTTATTTTGAAATTCAACATTACATTACTTCAAAAATGGAGTACAATCAACATTATTTGGTGATTCCTCTTACGGAAATGAGCCCATGAAAACCAATTTAAGGTAGTTAAGTTACATATGTTACATTTGACCAAAGTGTCTTTCAAGATGAGATACGAAATTGCGCCTATTTTTTGAAAAATTACAAAATTTTCATGACAATGGCTTTCGAACACAGTAATTGCAAAGACTAAGAGATACATTTCAATCATAGTTGAAAAAGAGATAATTGAGAAAGCCGAAGAGCTTGCCATAATATCGAAGATTTTTTATAGACTAGAGGCCACAACTAGTTGGGTGAGGGTTGTCCATCAACAGAGGGTCAACACCACTAGCATTGAAAACACTCTACAATGGGGTCACACACCATGCGTTAAAACAACACTGACCCCATGACCCCGTTCATGCTTTGATGGTGGAACAATCTCATGACCCTAGCTCTGCTTTGACATTTCCATGACCCCTCGACCCTAGTAATGATCCAGGCCATGCTTTGACCCCATTCATGCAGAAACTAATGGCCATGTTGTAGCCACGAACCTAACTGCAAGCATTGAACATGAGCCATGATATGAACCTATACCTCAAGAAACGACCCTTCTCAGTTTGAATAACTCACCAACCCATGACCCGGTTATGAAAAATTTACCTCAGAGTGACCAACATGGTGTGGAAGTTGGTAACTAGAAGAGGGTGTCTCCTTGGTGCCAACCCAAGTTTAATATGTGTAGAGTGCCTATGAGTAATCATGGTGTCGGTCTTGAGTTCCTAGAAGATGGCTCGAGAATTATGACTGCAACTTAACAAATTTGTCCAAATGTGATCACCAACAATCCCCTAGAGATACTGAGTGTGGAAATATATTCTCATTGCATGGTTTGTCTCCCATGGAGACCATAGGAACTAAACTAGCCCTTGCAAACCCCATGACAAGTGGAAAACTAACCCAGTTCTCTAGAAAGTAGAGAGAAGTAGTATGCCGAGCATTGGTGCTGAGTCAGATTGCGAGAGAACGACCACTATCACCAAGGTGTTTGCAAATACCCACCATTTCTTTAACATGAATAATTTTCTCACTGAGATCCATGGAGATGGTGCCTTGTAAAGAATTCCCACATGCACTAACATTAAAACTCCATGAATTGATATGAGTTGGGCTGAGTAGATAATGATATATTCCCATGATGAAATGGATATTGATGTTCTCGTTGATGAGAGTGAAGAGATCTTACAACATGAGTAAATTAATACTAGTGTATGCCAAGGTTGTGGATGACGGATGTCAATCTAGCTCACATCGTGTTCTACCTAAAGCGGTCTTTTCAGTGAGACTTCCCTTCATTTACAGTTGTAGTGGGGTAGAGTCTTGCTTGGATATTTCTTCACATGCTAATCTCAATTGCAATGGAATTAATTAGGACCAGTTCATTTCCATAGCCTTACAATGAGAGTCTAATGCATAATTTTCCTTGAGATCAGTGAGATTATTTCCTATGCAACGAATATGGGAGAAAATGGGAGCTTTAATATGCTTAGTGATCTCTATAACCCTCTAAAGAGAAGATTCAACCCACCTGCTGGAGGAAGGTTTTGATAGAGTAGTGCCATTTTGGATTTTTTTGAGTATGGAGATAAGTAATAAAGAGTCTCCTTCAATAATGAGTTGATGAGATTAAGGGTTGTTGTAAGGCCATGTTCCAAGCCCCAAAGTTCCACTTCATTGTTGTTTAAAGTACCCAACAAACCTACATAAATGAGAATAATATGACCTGCACTATCATGGAGAGAACCACCATGATTGGAAAGGCAAGTATTTCCCCTTGAAGCCCCATCGAAGTTGAGTTTTAAGAAGCCCAACGGGGGACAAGACCAAGTTTTCGGGTTGGAAATCGAGGGGCAGGGGGTAAATATAGAGTAAATGGGAGTATGTTGATGGATGTTTAAAACCTCAAGAACTATTTTTTTTGTGGGTGGTGAGTCCCAGTCTCGAGGGTTCTAATGAACTGAACTAATAGTTTCTCTTTAATGAGAAGTGATTAGGTTCCAGACTTTTTCAGTCAATGGGGCTTGGTTTTTGAAGACTTAAGCATTAATTTCTTTCCAGAGGATCCAGAGAGTGAACCCATGCCTTAGCTGCTAGATTCTATTTAGGATGGGACTACTATAAGGCAAGGTATTCCAGTGCTCAATGTTGATGGGGATGGAATGATGATGAATTTTGGATCCATGCAAATCTCGGAGTAAACACTCCCATACTTTGTGGCAAAGGCACATTCAAGAAAGAGGTAACTCAAATTATCCCCGTGATAGTATCATAGATGACACACTGAAGAACCTATAAATCCTTGTTTTTACAAATTCTCCCTTATTAGAATTTTATTTCCGTTAAGTAACTAAAGGAATAGGGTCACCTTCGAATAATGTTTTAATTTCCATAAGTGTTTCCACATAAAATTAGTTTCCACCTAACAACATGGGATCAAGATCTTGTATGCATCTTTTATGTTATAGTTCCCTTATGCCCATATCCCCATCTTAGGATATCAGGTCTATCATGCATAACTATTTCACGGTCAATCAAGATATTTTCTAGTAGCTGATGTTAATATTTATAGCATCGCTGATCAGAGGAGAGGGATTTCCAAGGGTGCCATTGAGCCTCCAAGGAAGGATGATCCTCCCAAAAATGAGCCACTACAGATAGTCCTTGAGAAAAATGGCGATTTCTGATATTGAGAGAGTGAGGAATAGAGGAAAGACAAGGCCACTAATTCCAAGAGTCTTCCCAGAAAAGCATCAATTTACCATCCTTAACTTCTCAAAAACAATGGTCTTGAATTAATGATTTGTTGTTAGAAGTAGCTTGCCAAAGGTGGGAGGCTGAAGGATTTTTTTCCTTTTGAACATGTTGCAAGTCATGTACACAAGGAGAGTATTTATTTGTCCACATCTTACCCCAAAGTGTTATAACATTCTCAAGCCAAGACCACCACACTTTTTCACTTAAGGCTTTACTGAGTAGTTCAAGGTCCTGAAAACAAAGAGCACCTTGATTTTTAGGGGAGACAAAGCATGTCCCAAGAAACTAGGGCCAATTTTTTCTGAAGTGAGGCTTCACCAAATAGAAATGAGCATTGGATGTTGCTGATTTTATTAAGAATGTATTTTGGAGTAGCCAAGGAAGAGAGTAGGTATATCAACACAGATTGCAAGAAATATTTTAAAAGAATGAAGTGATTTGTCATGTTTAAGGACCGAAAGATCGAATTCGATAGTTTGTCTCAAATTTTAGAACAAGGTCTTCCTAGACTAAGCACGTTAAGGGTTTGAGAGTAATAGGGGAACCGAGGTATTTGGTTGGAAGGGAGCTCCTTTGAAAACCCAAGAAACAAGATATGTTTATTTGAACCATAGGAGGGGTATTAAAGAAAAATATTTGGGATTTTCCTTTGTTGATTTCATTACAAGAGCTCTAGGATTTTCCTTGAATGCCTTGGCCTCATTGTTGGAAGGAGTGCCCATCAAAAGTTTCTCATCCACAAATTGTTGATGGGTTGTGCTTTAATTTGGGGAAACTAAGGAGAGGCTTTTGATATGATGATTGGAGAGGGCATGAGCGATGGAACGACTAAGGTCTTCAATGGAAAGGAGGAAAACATATGGAGAGAGAGGGCCCCCTTACCAAATACCTCTAGAAGGAACAAAGGTATGACAATGGAGAAGAAGACTTTCAAAACAAGGGCCATAACCCATGAGATCCACATTTCATTAAAGAGAAAAGTAGTAAGAGTGTGGTATATGTATTTCCAACTAATTTTGTCAAAGTCTTTTGACATGTCAATTTTAAGGACCATGCATAGCTTTCTAGTTGAGCGAAGTGAGTGTTGTTGCTCTTGAATAAGGATAATATTGTCCATTATTTGTATTACTTCAACATAGCCCATTTCCTCCAGGGAGATGATGCTTGGAAGGAGAGGATTGAGCCGATTAGCGATGGTTTGAAATATGATCTTGTAAATAACATTCCATAAAGCAATGGGGTGGAAGTTCAAAAGGGTGGAAGCTTTGTTGGATTTGTGCATGAGGAAGATAACGCTAGCATCCAAGGTAGCAAGAAGAGAGGTTGAGGCTCTTGAGTGTTCAACTACTTGCTAAATATCATTACCAAGGATGGACCAACAAGCTTGATAAAATTCTATTGTGGATCCATCAGGATCTAGAGCTTTATTCCTTGGCATGTTCATGACCATCACTTCAATTTCTTACACTGAGATAGGTTTTAAGAGTGAGACATTCTGTTCATATGTGATTAGCTTGGGAATATGGTGTGTGAATTTTCGGATCACAAGGGTTCTATCATGAATGATCAAGGTGGATCCAGAGACACACACAGGACAAAGAGGACTCAGGAAAGCTCAAAAATAAAAGTGTTTGGATTATGTTCCAACTAGGACCAGAATGTATATCTCATCAACCTGATTGTGGCAGTGTAAACGGTTCATCAATCCGAGTGTGTATCCGAAAGTTAGAAGTAGTCAAAGTTGGGTTAAATTTTTGATGACTCGACAACTTAAAGAGGCCACGATTTGGACTTTTTCTGGTGGACAAAATCTGGCCAACTCCAGCCATATTTCTGGTAAAATTGTCGCCTCTTTAATTTGACTCCTATGGTCTAAATTGAGATTTTAAAAAATTCCCATATTAGTTATTAAAAACAAAAAAAATAAAAAATAAAACGGGGATGGGGGCCACCAACTCCAACACCCCATGTAGCCTCTCATATTCAATGTATATGGTTTTGGGTGGGCCTAGCCTGAACGCCTTCCGAATATAATGGTTTGTTATGTAAAATTGAGGAGGAGGCAGGTTTTGACCACCCAACCTCCTCAGTATCAAATGGATATATTACCAACCCACCTAAACTAACTTTTTGGTTTATTCGCCCATGGAGTTTTATAAACCAAGCATTTTCCTAGTGCGCCTGGGGCAGATGGAGGAACCAGGAGTGGGCATGGATTTCGAGACAAATTAATTTTTAATTAATTTTTAATGGAGGTGGAACCATGAATTTTGCAGGAGGGCCAAATTTCCACTTTGTCAGAATTTGACAAATTTTATATGGATTCAACACCTCTCAATGCCACGAATGCAATGGCATTGCCCATGCCTCCATCAGAGTTCTACGTTTTTCGCCCATTTTTCAGTACGCAAGTGGAACCATGATTGCTACAAAAACAGGGTGCAGAACCATGATCCTTGCAATTTTCTTGAGGAGGTTCGATTCAGAGTTCAACTTAAAAAAAAAATACAAGTTTTGACCTTCAAATCTTAACCAACTACGGACTTGGATTCAGCTTAGTTGCTCTCCCATTCACTGGTCGTTGTAATCAATTACCTTTGAACCTTCGTAAGTTTTGTGCAATGAACACGACATTTCTATAACTTCTCAGCACTCCAGTGGTTTCTACTTTCACTAAAAAAATATTCCTCTTGAATTTTTCCTCACATAGTTTTGCTCGCCAAGTTGCGGTCACAAATTTTCTCACTGGTTTTTTTGGCTTGATACTAATTTGTTAGAAATACAAAGGAGTTAAGATACAAATTTTAGATACAAATGATAGCATGAGCTGATTCTCTTCTATTTATCAATCAAACTTGATTATTACAATGAGCCCAGTGAGTGGTATTTAAACTTTTTCATGTAGTGACTCATCCAAAATAACTTCACATGCACACACACTCTAAATTCGACTTTTCCCAAAATATGACTTAACTCGAACTCACTCAACTTGACTCAATTAACTAACTCTTTAAATTTAGCCAACTCTTACATGCGAAAGTAATTATAATTTCTACCATATGGCACTCCCATGCGTAAAAGAGTCTCCCATGCATAAAAGAGTCGGGGTTTTGGGAACCTTGAACCAAAATTGTGCAAAAACTTCAACAGCCTCGCAAATCCAAAGAAAAAAAATAGAGCAACACTTATGGTGAAAAGATTTATCGATCAAGTCTGTTAATTAATTTATTAGCCAAAGGTCTTAGATTAGCCAAAATATGGCTTATCTCCACATGGAATCATATACTCTAGTCGTGGGCGATGGTAGCAACCATAATTCATGGGAATGTTTCCATTTCTTAGGATCATCTATAGATGATATTGCATGATTATTGTGGTTATTGTTGGCCTCATTATCGATTGGTGTACTCCAGAAAACATGATCAAAGGAATGAGGAATCAATTACTTATGGGACCTCAAGCGTTTTCGGAGTTTAACACTCACATGGGCGGGGGTGCAAACTCAAACAACCCACAATCTCATTGGCATACATGGAAGGTGCTAATTTATCTTGGGTTCCCCTTATTGTTACCAGTTACCAGTAAAGCACCCACCCAGAGAAACCACTTCAGATTTGGGGAACTTGGAATACGAGAACATCAACAAACTCGAGAATCTGAGACTAAGAATGAAGCAACACTAAACATTAAAACATTTTTTGAATGGCGCTATTAATCAACGTATTAGCGAATGGTCTCATATCAACCAAAATATGGCTTATTTACATAGGGAATCCTCACTACAAGGGGATTCCACAACCTCATTCTCCTTCTACAAGGGTTCTCGTGCTCTTCCCTATGCTATGCCAAACTCGTTCACTCACATCACATTACCACAAGGAAAGACAATCTAGTTATATCCAGTTGTACTGTTAACACACAAACACAATAGGGGCAAAGAATTTACATGCACATATAGAAAGACCAACCATAAACAATAATGGACAATGACATCACACAAATTCTATTAACACAAGGTTTGTACAAGTTTGGCCTGATTACACAATAGTTCTCCCATTTACTCTCTCTTGGTCCTTAACCTTTCTCCACTACTTCCTCTCTATTCCCTTTATTGACTTCAATTTTTCATACATACCTTCTAACTAATCAAAGAACATCCAAATTACGTCACCGAGGCTATAACTAAGAGTCTTTTCCTAATTCTACATGTTTCCATTTTCTCGAAGCTAGCACCACTTTACCAAACAAATTTCCTACATCTCTTCCTTTCTAGGGATTACAAAATATTTTAGCCTAATTACTTGTCCCTTTTACAATGTGCCACATGGCTATGAATACTTACAACCTAGTCCCTTAGGAGCACTTGTATTTACTTGAGAAATTCTAATCTATACAAATTTTAATTGAGGGAATTTGATCCCTTTAGGAAATTTCCACAACCCTTTAGTCTTTGGAATAATTTTTGGATTGGTATTTATGATCTAATTGTGAACAATTAACGACACTAGTGTAGTCATAAATGAAATATTCTAATATTTTTCTTTACATGACTAATTAAAATTTCAAATATTAATTAATTTAAATTTGTAAACTTATATTTATCTTTTCATATTTATCAATATAATCATGAATTACATTCCAAATTATCAAACTTACCTTAACTTACTTTATTAATATAGTGACCATATGACATAACTTCAAATTATTGAATGAACATATGCATGGAAGGTCGTAAATTTTTAAATTCCACAAATATTGAAGAATTAAAAATGATCATGATAATATCTAAATGAGGGTCACTTGACTTGTATTTATACCCCTCTCAGGGTGTCCAATTTCTTTTTTGGGCTAACCTATTGTTTTGTGCACATGTGGGCTTTAATTTAGAAATACACTTTCCCTTCCAAATTGAGTGCTTCAATTATCAAAATATGTCCTATCAAAAAAAGGAATCTAGTCCAATGGTTAGAATTTTTCACTGAGCTAACAAATTAACAAAGTGTTGGAAATTGTAGTATTCAACTTACTAGAGCCTTTGTTCTATCTTTATTTTTTTAAATTTCTTTGTCATCCAAATACTACAATTTCCCCCTCTTGAATGTGGAGCTATCAAGGTGAACCAACTAACAATGGTTAAACAATGCTATTTGTTTCATTTATTGTTGCTTCTACTTTAGCATGGACCATATGGAAAATATATATGAGCTCAAATTTATTCTCCATGAAATCTTTTATACAGAAAGAAAAAATAAATTTAACTCACATGCATTCAAATTTTGTGTGGGCATAACCAAGTTTTACATGAAGATTGATTTTTATTTATTCATGTGTATTCAATTCAATATATAGATTCATCTCAATGTTAAAGCTATTATACACCCAAAACTTAATGCCCTCACTCGATCACTACTCAACATATAATAATAGATTAAGACACTTAATTCTCTCACCTTATAACAAGAATGGTGAAGGAATTGTAGAAATCATACGCATATTCTAATGAATATGTTAAAGCTATTATACACCCGAAACTTAATGCCCTCACTGGATTACTACTCAACATATAACCAGAACGGTGGAGGAATTGTAGAAATCATACGCATATTCTAATGAAACATGAAACAAATTAAGTTCAGCTTGAGAAAAAATAAATCAACATTTTCGACGGAGTTTGTATTGCTATACCTACCAAGATATGTGTGAAGTTAGACTCCTACCAATTTTCCTGATGCAGAATCGCTTGGAATGAAGTCAAAAAACGTGTCGATCTGTGCCTTTTCTAATGCGTGGATACTTCCTTGACATCTGATTTTTCCTAATGTTTTGAAAGTCGATTTTTGTTTTATTTTTCATCCTCACCAACCCGCGACTTGAGAATTAACTCGTCATCACCGAATAGTCTGACAAGTTGTTATCATACGATTGTGTAGTCCTCTACTTGTAACGTTGGCTGAGAACGTTAGAAATGAGAACAAGGCAAGCGGGCAACAGGGGCCCAACCGTCCAACCTCGAACCTCGAGATATTCTGCAATTTATTCGGCATCCCTACACAAAGCGTTTTGTGATATTATTTACATTTAAAAACCACTCTAACTGGAAATTAATCTTTTCACATTTAATGTTATCGTTGCACTTTGAGGACATGCGAGACTCTTCTTGAAGGGTTAAGATGTGTTCAATTTTTAACCATGTCCTTCGAATGCTTGAAATTTCAAATTTATTTTACTTATCAAATGGAAATTTGATAACGGTGGTTTGTTTTTGTGCCTATCAATTTAGGTTTTAAGTAGATTGTGAGTTTCAAATCTTTTTGTTTTTATAATCAATTTTTTTTATAACATTTGAGAAATTAACTTTAAAAGTCATATTTAAAAGAATAAAACATAATAATTTACTAATTCACTAATTTGGTTCTATACACCATGAATATATTGAAGAACCACAATTAAATAAAAATGACATTCTAAATGTAAATTAGAAAAAGACAACACCTAAAAACATAATGAATGAATAAGATTTGATTTTACATAGAATAGAATGAAATATATGTCTTACAAGAATTATAATAATAAAACTTTCTTTTTTCTTTTTTCTTTTTTATTTTTTATTTTTTATTTTTTTTATCTATCACGTATGCCATTTAAAATATATACCAAATTCAACGAAATTAGTGAAAATATTTCGAAAATTTGGGAATTCGATTGGTTTTGTGGATTAATATGCCTATTCGTATTCGATGTGACACATTCCATGTTGGAGGTACTACACACCTACATGCGGACACTTAGTTAGAGCATGGGACTACATGCAAGACTCCTTCTGCATGATTTACTCCCTGATTTGCTCCTTCTTTAACTCCGCGACTGGCTAGTTCTTCTGCATGATTTACTCACTGATTTGCTCCTTCTTTAACTCCACAACTGGCTAGTTCTTCTGCATGATTTACTCCCTGATTTTCTCCTCCTTTCACTCCACAACTGGCTAGTTCTCTCTAGAACTTGTTGTAAGTGTTGAGTCCTCTCATTGATCACCAGTATGGTTCATTACCTTGGGATCTTCACCCAGTAATGCTATATCATGAGCATTGTAACCTATTTTCTAATGAATCATTCTTTTGTTCTTTCAATTTTCTTTTAGTGTTTGTTCTCTGCAAAGCTGTGTGTTCAACCTTTACTAGCTAGATTCATCTGTGCAAGTTTTCTAACACATTTACATGGTATCAGAGCCCATAGGTTGCTAGATAAAAGGCACACCAGTACTTTATTTTGCAGGTATTACAACTTTGAGATCGAAGATCGACAGAAAAATGGAGTTTCCCAAAGCATCAATCATAACACCATACAACTATCATAAATGGAAGGACCAAATGGCTCGATACTTTTGTCAGAAAGGGTTGTACAGGATTACCATGGCTGCAGAAGTGGAACCCACTTCAACCATAGAGAAATCTAGGTACCTCAACCGCATGGATGAGGCCCATGGATCCATATGCATGTGCATCTCCCCAGAGTTGCAATTTTATCTATCTACCTACAATACTCCCAATCAGATTTGGAAAAAGGTTGAAGAACTCTACGGGAAACAAGATGAGATGAAAGGACATCTGCTTGAAGTGGAGCTGTTGTCATTAAATCCATGGAACTATGACAGAATTCAAGAGTTTTTCACCAAATATAATGATCTATTGCTGCAACTCAAGGGTTGTGGAATTGACAAATCCAAGGAGGAGAGTCGCTAAGTTCTCTCTATTATGTCAAAGCTCGGATCGGAATACTCCATCTTTGTGTCTACATTTCATTCAGTAAGGCTGGAAACAAGTAAATCCTACACTATGCTTTCTCTCAAAGAGTTCATGGAGTCCCTTACTTTTGAGCAAGATAAACTCATTGGCATGGGGAAAATCAAACCTCCAAAAGTGCATGCA
>APFE030137821.1:105126-121841 GCA_000404065.3 Pinus taeda
ATGGTTTTAAACTATTTTATGGCTCCCTAGGTTTGTGTAAAATCTATTAAAAATCGATGGAAAAAGTGAAAATGCAGGCATGAAACTATAAATATAAATATTAACTTCGAAAGTTTATAAGAAATTGAAGTAATTAAAAGAAGATATCTTAAAACACTTTATAATCGTGAACAAAGATCGTTGCTTTGAAATGTGCAATCAAACAGAGTTGATGTGAATCCATCCGTGCAGTGAGTTGGAGTTGCTAAAAGCCGTAACTTCTAGTTCGGTTGATTCTCTTGTGGATGGGTTTCTTGCTTTCCACTGCATTCTTTCGCATGCCTATCTTCTCTAATGAGCGTTTGTTATGAGATCTCTGTTTTGTGTGGCTGCATTCTCCACCGCTGTTTTTCTCGCTTGAAGAGGTAATTCCTGGCAACTACATGCTTAAGGAGGTCTCTTGCTGGAGGGCGCGATGTGGTGACTTCAAAATTTTAAATTCAAAATTCAAATTTGGGAGAATGCACGGCGGGATGTTCCATGGATGGATGGCGTATGTGATGGGCATACAGTAGAACTATAGTGACATAATGCGTATGTTGTGAGTAGAATTAGCGTAGCGATGGGCTTTCAGATTGCCAAGACGTAAAAAAGATATTGACCTCGAAGGGGGCAAAGGAATGGCCGGTAGCCAGAGTCGGAAATTTGGCCGGCGGGCAGTCTATCCGGGCAATTCCTCCGCTTGGGTATAGTGGAATTAAAAGCGTGATGTCATGGTTAGGTGGTGATGCTCTTCCCTCCAAGTGAGGTTTAATTGGTGTCATATGCATGGAATCTTTGTATGTTGATTCTTACTCTCTCTATCTCTGTTATTGTTCCAATTTTCTTACGAGGAGTTTTCTTGGTTCTGAGAATATTTGAATGAATTACATGTGCTTGGGTGCTAATAGATGTAATGGTGGTTTCCGCTATTCTGATGAGATTTACTTGCATGGTATGTGTTTCATGTTTAATCCTTACTTAATAGGATGTTAAATCATACAACTCAGTTATATGGATTGCTTAATTACCTCTCTTATAGAAATAATGGATTAAATGATGCATGTGACCATCATGTGATCTCATATGTATATAAAAGTTATTAGATTATCTTTACATTGATAAGGAAGGATAACATGTCTTAATGTTTTGCGAATGTTTATGTATGTAAGGAATTAATGGTATATCATTTTAATTATGCATGTATGGGTCTCCAAGATATCCAAGGAATTTAATTGGAATATAGATATCTAGTGAATTTATCTTGAATATCAGGAGGTTGACTAAGATAACTAGTATGCCTATAAAGATATGATACTTCTAGTGTTGGGTCATAACTCGGCAAACGTTTATGCTTGCGATAGTTGTTAGTATATGGTCCAAGGATCAGGTTATCCCAACCTTTTAATTCATGCTTAATGTTGACATGACATATAAGTTTTATATATAAATTTAAAAGTCCTCATCCTTTCCCTCTGTGGTCGAACTTAATAATTACTATGGATTTTCTTGTATAATATGCAGATGGGGTAAAGATACCCTTGACCAAGGTACAATCTAAACGATAAATAACAAAAAATAAATCACTGGAATGAGAGCCTATTAACTAATTTCGAGGGTAGGCTCAGGAGGTACATTACAAATGGTATCATGGCTTCAATTTCAAACCCTTCAGCCTATGGGTCAATCCGTCTCTGCGCAATATGACAAAGTATGAGAGCTAAATAAGGGAATTAACCCAGAAAATTTTAAAGGGTGAATTATGTTTTTCTTTTACATTACAAATGGTATTTTATAGGGAGTAGGGTTTCAAATATTAACATGGTTATTATCAAAATATATAACATGTTATTATGCATATGGTCACTATAAAATAAGGGCTTTAATTGATTAATCTGTGGCATATGGATCGAATACCAAGATAAAAAAAAAAAAAAAATATTAAGGCTTCAATGTCGCTGGTCAAAATAGGTTGCATCTCTATAAAGACCCAGATACAAAGGTTGCACTTTCGGAGATAATCACTTATGTGAGTACGTAGAGTGACTTTTTACAGTCGAATGCCAGAACTCCATGCACTATTGTAAATGGATAAAATGCTGAATTAACTCTCAATGCTTACGATAGTGATTGACACTTTTGGTAGTATACATTAGTTAATTGTCATGGCATAAGGGGTCTCATGCCGAATTATGGAGATAAAATCTAATTTATGCAATATACATGCCGCGCATGGGTATTGTTGTCATTGAGGGTCACCAGAAGCTAGGAGTCAGTTAGTGCTAATGGGGGAAACCCTGTGAATAAGAATGAGATGAGAGGTGGCTCAGAGAGGCTGGGTTGGAAACTGAGAAGGCCTTTTCTGAGCCTAGTTATGTTTTTCATATACTTGCATGTACTGCAAAACCCTTTGTAAGTATTATTCAACCTGTTAAAACAGAATTACCATATAGGAGGAGTTATATTGTGAACGAATAATCGACAAATAATTTTTTTTGATGCTATGTATGTGAATTAAAATCCATTTTTAAATATCTGCCAACCCATTCAAAAAAATACAACTACGTGTGTAATAAGGATAACGTGGGCTTCATCCAAACTTTACAGCTCAAGCTTTGAACAATGGGCTTAATCATATAATCCTAGCTTACATGGCACAGATATGCCAATAGTTGGTGTGTGCTTGTGGTGGATATTAGACCAGTACTTATCTGTAGTTGTGCCTGATGATGGGCAACATCCAGGAGTAACAAAAGTTCACAAATACGCGAACTCTGCTTGTAATTTTAATGAAAGCTTTAAAATCATCCAAACGATAGTACTGGTACAAGATGATAGATGCATTATTTACGAACATACTGGCAAAAAGTGGTCAACGAGGAAATTAAATGGAAATGGTAGGGAATCGAAATAAGAATCTACAACCATTTTTTAACCACCAATGGTATATAAGCCATACCAATGCAAAGGCTATTGTTTCTTTGAGTTTTTGAGGAAAAAAAGCAAGGCATTCCAAAAAATTGGTAACGCTGTTTCCTATTTTTTTTGTTTCTTTACCACAGGCGAGAATGAACAAAAAAATGAAAGTATGGATAAATTCATTGCGTGTGGGGGAGAATATCATGCAACAAATCGATAAGGATGTATGCCAATGGGGATAGTCTATAGAGAACCCCACAAAATCTTGACTGTTGCTGTTTTTCTTATTATTTCTGCCTTTTGAGCACTTGTCATAGTTTGGAATTATGCAATCCAATGATATGGTTTCAGGAAAGACAGAAAAAGCGTAGCCATTTTTTCCCTTGATTGAAAGTATCTATCCACGGGGTTGTAGGTGATAGGTTGAGAGGATGATAATCCTCATCGCTATCATTTGTAATAGATTATCCATACAATGTTATCTTATCCCGATGGAAAAGAAAGGATAATGCTTATCCTTTGTTTTACACTCTTATAAGTTGAAGTTGCGTAGGAATAAGCCAACTCGATCTTGGATGAGCGATCTTGTTGTCTAGTTGAGTGTCAAATTTGAGTGTTGTGGGAGTAAGATTTGTAGAAGTTAGCAAGGGTTTAAGCAGGAGGCTACTTCTCTCCACTGTGAGTGTAAAAGTAAACAAAACATGTAAGGTGATAATGTAGTGCTTGTCATGATCGAACCAAGGAAGTTTAATTACCAGGTGTTATCACTTGTTGTGGGCCTTGGAATCAATGCAACTTGGATACCTGTCACCACAAAAGTCGACCGTGCGGTACAACTTTTGGGCAAATGATATTCACTGGAAGCTTGTGTGAGAAAGCGAGTCCTTGGATGTCAGTTTATTAGTGTTTGTGATATAATTTGAACTTAATCAAGAAAATCAATTATTTCAGATAGTTGGTTCGTACACTCTCCTTTATAATTATAACTTCAGTTAAAATATGAGAGGTTGTGCTTGCGTTTTTCTCGCCATGAGTATAACTAATTGAATTGCATAGGATAAGTTTACCATATGATTACTCCTTGTTTATGTCAAAAGCATTCTGTTCAGTTGCATGGAGGATGGTTGTTTGACAAAATTCTAACCATTACTCTTTCCACAAAGAAGTAATTTGATGTATGCAATGGAGGAAACACACTAATGGTTGCCCTCCAAAACTCCTCATTCTCAAGTTTCATGTATACAGTTATGTTTTCTAACCGTTGTATAGATTCTGGTGGTAGAAAGAATGTATGGCTAATTTATATTAATTTAAGCAGCTATTGGAAATTACCATAGCAGGTCTAGGTAAGCTCGTGAAACACCTCCATGCAAGTCTTCAAAGCGATGGAATGGTGCTAGGTGGCATCATCACTGAGAAAGAGACTTTGTGCTCAAAACAAAATGATAATCAAAAATATTATTTACAATTATTGAACGTGGTCATTAAAATGGCTAACCTGGAAGTTACAACGTACAAAGAAAAGGTGAGTTATGATTTTAGTTGTCGGTGTTTTCATCCTGAGGGTCTTTAATTACAACGAATATGAAATAAATACGTGCAAATGTTAAATATTATTAATGTAAAAAGCTATGATGTTTAAAAAATATGAAAATGTACATGCAAATATTGTGAAACTTTGTAGCACATACAAGAATAGAAAATGATTGAATAGTAGTATTGAAGTTAGTATTCCTTTTTATAATGTTTTATCCATCATGCAGTAAGGCACGAGACTAATTAAGGTTGGAATTAATGTGTGTTGGTGCAGTGTTGACTCATTTCCTATCTAAGAATTATTAAACCAAAGTGAAAATATATGTATACATTTGTCTAAAGTACAGCTTGGGATTCTATTCTCACTTGCTCCATTCTTAGTCTATTGTTATAAATTTGCATGAAAATTTATAAAGCCAAAAGCTCTTGGCGATCGAATAAGTTTTTGTGTGTTGCGATGGAAGTCTTCCCGACATGTCCACTTCAAGATCGACGTGGCATGAAATAATCTACTGCTTTGTGTGAAAATCTTAAATGGATCCACGTTTGTGGAATTATTACATCTCTAAGATACTACATTTGCAGGTGAGTCTATGACAATTCCTATCATCACTGATCCAAGATGCTAAAATAAATAGATATATGATTTTATGGAAATGATATTATTCTAAATAAATTACTATTCCAAATTGTTTTGCATGTAGTTGCAATGAGTTGTATAAATAGGCATGCATAAGTGAAGGAGTCACAAATTGAATTAGGCCAAAAACAAAAATGAAAATCTACAGATGTAAGCAAAACAAAGCTAATCAAGACACATAATGAACAAAATTCATTATGGAATCACTCTTTAACACCATTATGTCTCACCATGGAAGAGACATAATGAACATTGCACAAAAATTTGAGAAGATGAGAATCTCAACAGAAAAACATCAACTATTAATTGCTCCATACATCCATGCTCTCTCTTCTTAAACTTGCAATTGACAGCCCTTATGACGGACTGACCTAGTTAGTCTGAAATGTTATTTCAAAACAATAACAGGTTCTTCCATACTTCTCAATATTCAACAAACCTGTATGGAATCCCTCTTTAACACCATTAGGTCTCACCATGGAAGAGACGTAATGAACATTGCACAAAAGTTTGAGAAGATGAGAATCTCAAGAGCAAAAACTCAACTATTAATCGCTCCATGGATCCACGCTCTCTCTTCTTAAACTTGCAATTGACAACCTTGATGATGGACTCACCTAGTTAGTTTGAAACATTGGTTTCAAAACAATAACAGGTTCTTCCATAATTCTCAATATTCAACCAACCTATATGGAATCACTCTTTAACATCATTAGGTCTCACCATGGAAGAGACATATTGAAAATTGCACAAAAATTTGAGAAGATGAGAATCTCAATAGCAAAACATCAACTATTAATCGCTCCATGTATCCATGCCCTCTCTTCTTAAATTTGCAATTGACAGCCCTAATGATGGACTCACCTAGTTAGTCTGAAACGTTGGTTTGAAAAAATAACAGGTTCTTCCATACTTCTCAATATTCAGTATTCAACCAACCTATATGGAATCACTCTTTAACACCATTAGATATCACCATGGAAGAGACATAATGAACATTGCACAAAAATTTGAGAAGATGAGAATCTCAAGAGCAAAACATCAACTATTAATCGCTCCATGCATCCACGCTCTCTCTTCTTAAACTTGCAATTGACAGCCCTGATGATGGACTCACCTAGTTAGTCTGAAACGTTGGTTTCAAAACAATAACAGGTTCTTCCACACTTCTCAATATTCAACTAACTTATATGGAATCACTCTTTAACACCATTAGGTCTCACCATGGAAGAGACATAATGAACATTGCACAAAAATTTGAGAAGATGAGAATCTCAAGAGCAAATCATCAACTATTAATCGCTCCATGCATCCACACTCTCTCTTCTTAAACTTGCAATTGACAACCCTGATGATGGACTTACCTAGTTAGTCTGAAATGTTGGTTTCAAAACTATGACAGGTTCTTCCATACTTCTCAATATTCAACCAACCTATATGGAATCACTCTTTAAAGCTAATCATGTTTTGAATAACTACTTGCAAGAAGGGGAGAGTGAATATTTGGAAATCCATGTTGAAATGAAGGGTAAAACTTTAAATAATGATTGATAACACGGTAATTGCAATAAAAGGAAGAATTTTTGAGTTATGCAATGGTAAATATTCCCATGAATAATGTTAAAGATTATAAGATTATGAAATGACATATTTATTTTTCAATGTAATTCGCCTATATACAATCCATTTTGGGGGGTAATTTGTCCTTCAAAAAGATTGATTAAGGGGAATCTATTTTAACATTTTTTATACACCATGATCTATGCATTGGATATGCATACTAGTACTCTTGTGTACCAGGGTAATTAATAAGAACCAAGTCCTAATGCTTTTGATTGATGGAAGAGAGATCATGTAAAGATTATAAGTATATTCTTAAGAGTATGAGACTATGCAACTTAAGAGAGCTTTTGATTGATGGAAGAGAGATCATGTTAAGATTATAAGTATCTTCTTAGGAGTATGAAACTATATAATCTAAGAGCATACCTTAATATATATATCTGATATAGATAAAGTTCTGGGGAAATATCCAACCAATATGAACCCTTCCAAATTGGAAAAGAAATTGAGACATGACGAACATACTTCTTAGTAAGAAAAATAAATTAAGTTTTAAATTTTAATTAGGGAATAAAAGAAAAATGGTACAATTGTTGTGTAGATGCATGGCTAAATAAATCACCTAATGCTTGAAAGGAGGATTGTATAATAGAGAGTTCATAATTGTAATTCATTGTTTTATTTTTATGTAATGATACATATACCCATGCAATGTCATGAATTGTATGTGTTACCATAGTGTGGATGAGTGGTCATTCAGGTAAACACGTTTTAAAAAGGAGCATGCTTAATATCAATGCATAGTAATGAGTCATATGAATCTTCCATGTAAGAAATTCTTGATGAATTATGGTATTGATAGTCTCTTACATGCTGAAAGAAAGTAAAAGTCATTGCTCAACAATCATAAAGATGTTGGTTACCCCAATTCCTATTAAAGGGGAGTATGTTCTATAGAAGGAAAGAGCGTGATTGACCTAATGATTATATTGGTAAAGTAGTGTGGAGTTATTGTTGTGTTGTGATAGACTGTATGTTTTGTTGCTTAGATGTTGGGCATAGTTGTGTTGAGAAAGGATTGGTGATTTGTGACTTATAGAATCAATTTTATGCTGCTATCAATGCTTACAAATATGCATAGCATGTATAAATTTGGTTTTTTTCCTCCATGGAGGGGATTTGAGTTGCTTGAAATATTTTGAAGTTATATTTTGTTAGCATACATGCTTGGGTTGTTATGTGCCAATGGTAAATAGGCAAAGTATGCATGACTATGTTAAGAGTCAGGTTAGACAAGGAAATTGAAGGTTATTAATCTTATTGATAGGAAAAATCTTATAACTAAAGTTGTTATAACATGCAATAGGGAGAAAATGCCTTAAAAGTAATGTTGTTCGATTTTGTTTATGATTAATAACAAGTAATGCATATGGGAGGAAGATATCATTACTTGAGTGGCACACTTATATATGTTTCCTTCATGAATGCAAGAATCACAATTCTCATAAAGCTAAACTATCATTTTGGTCAGACGTTAGACTATGGTCATCATGCTATAAAAACAACCTATAAATGGTATAATTACTATGAATGTATTATACTAAGGTAAAGGATGGTGAGAACATGTTATAGTATAAGGCTATATAAATTGCACAAATTTTGAGTCAAATTAATCCTTTAATTAATGCGCCTACATACAATGTGATTTTTCCTCGGTTGGAAGAAGGTATGGTTAAGGGGAAATTTAACTTAAACATATTTCTAGGACATATGCATCTTTCGATGGATATGCATAATATAACCTATAAGTATCTATAAGTATCTTTGAGTGAAAACCATAGTAATTGATGAAGTAGCACAAATGGTATGGACCACTGGGTCAATTAAATGGTATCTAACAATTTATATAAATAGATTGATATCATATTTTGTACCAAGCAATTTTGAGAGGTTCTCTTATTGGATTGCATTGATATTTTGTTTGGAAAACATAAGAAATGTTGTGTAATTCATAAAATAGATAAATAAAATAGCTAACTAATCTTTTGGTTAAGGGTGATTTAATGTTAAAGTGGAGCTAACATGTAAGTACCCTGAGATCATAAACACTTACAGCTAAAAGGGGTATAGGATTGAAAGTAGTAAAACTTTCAGGTATAACTACACTAAATTATGCATGGTCAACAAATTGTTGAGGCATACAATAGGGCAATAGTAAATCATACAAGATGAATTATGATATGATAATTGTGAGCTAATAGTGAGCTTTAGGACATTACACAGAAGGTATGATGAAAATATGCATGAATACAATACTATGCTACTGATATTGTAACCAAATGAAATATGGAAATGATCTACACTTAACAAAACTTTCTCTGGTTACTGAAATGAACCACGCACATACAATTTTCTTGTCAACTGAGCACAATTGTTTTAATTGCTAGAAAAATATAAAAAAATGTTTGGTATGATACTAACATGGTAGGAAAAAAAATGTGGACAAAGTTTTGTCATGCAGGTGATACCATGGGAACGGTATGATGGGTTGTAGCACAAATAGTACTATGTACAACAATACATACAATACTCGTATAACTACATATGTTATCTGTTTAAAATATGATATGTATATCAGTGTATAATACACAATGTTTGTAGGTATGCATGAAGACATTGGGTAGATGTCTATAAAGACAACCAACTCGGTGGTTGCATAGAAGAAGAAAAGAAAGAAGTGGTTCAAGAATAAGTAACCATGGTTAAGTTTAGCATACATACGATTATAAAGAATATATACGATAAAGATATATGATGAATATATATATTCTTATTGCATGCATATTGATGTGGAAAATATGATAACGTATGTGTTGTATGCAGAGAAACTGCAAGAAGCAAGTGTTTAACAAAGAACACAAAGGCTTGGAAGAATGCAAAAAGTGAACATGCATTCTTCAGATAAAATAAAAAAATGAGCAATAGTCACTTTAGTAATATTAAGTAATAGATTATGATATGTATCATAGTTAAAATTATTCATCTATAAATTCTCACAAATAGTTTGAAACAATGTTACAGATAGCTATGAAAGGAGGAGCACTCTTGGTGGCCAATGTAGCTATGGAAGAGGAGCACTCCTTGTGATCGATGTACGTCAGAAAAATTGCAGTAGATGGCAGAGCCATGAGATATGTTGATTCAGGAACCAACTACCTATGAACGAGGACATGATGCAGTGATACACTGAAGACGGTGTAAGATTTAAGGGGGGGGGAGTATATAACACCCCTACCTTTTGTGCTAAATTATTGTAAACCTAAGCTAAGTTAAAGCTAGGTTCAATATCCTCCCTTTTGTGTTAAATGATTGTAAACCTGGGTTGAGGAAAGCTAGGTGTGATACCCTCTTTTGTGGGTTAAACTATTCTAAACCTAAGCTGAGGAAAGCTAGGTGATATGTAATATGAAAAGAAAATGTGTTATTAAATAAATTAATAAAATAAATCCCTTGGAAGGTGGAGCACCAAGAGAGAGAAGATTCTTGGCAAATCCTATGAGGAATGGGATAGAGATGAATATTTCATGATAAAGCTTCTAGATATGATTCTATATAAGTTTGGATGGATTGTAGATCGATTGAGGGATGGGAGATAAAGATATATCGAACATAAAATATTTGCATGAGATAAAGGAAAGCTTTATGAGGAAAAGCCTCATGGGAGATAAAGACAAGCTTTTCTGAAAAAGACCTAGGGAAATCGAAAAATCCATAAAAGTGGGATGTCGCTAATGGTAACTAAATCACGAAAGAGGGTATTAAATACCCAGTGCATTGATCAATTGAGGATAGTTGATCCTTGGCAAGATCTTTGGCTCGGGGGGAATCATAGGTGATTCATGGTTGGGTGGTGGTGTTCCTCCCTCCAAGGTGAGGTTTATTTGGTGTCATATGCATGGAATGTTTGTATGTTGATTTTTACTCCCTATCTCTCTTTTATTGTTCCAATTTTCTTATGAGGAGTTTTCTTGGTTCTAAGAATATTTGAATGAATTACATGTGATTGGGTACTAATATATGTAATGGTGTTTTCAGCTATTCTCATGAGATTTACTTGCATGGTATGTGTTTCATGTTTAATCCTTACTTAATAAGATGTTAAACCATACAAATCAGTTATATGGGTTGCTTAATTACCTCTCTTATAGAAATAATGGATTAAATTATGCATCTGACCATCGTGTGATCTCATCTGTATATCAAAGTTATTAGATTATCTTTACATTGATAAGGAAGGATAACATGTCTTAGTGTTTTGCAGATGTTCATGCATGCAAGGAATTAATGGTATATCATTTTAATTATGCATTTATGGGTCTCCAAGATATCCAATGAATCTAACTGGAAAATAGATATCCAGTGAATTGATCTTGAATATCACTAGGTTGACTAAGATAACTAGTGTGCCTATAAGGATATGATATTTCTAGTGTTGGGTCATAACTCAGCAAACATTTATGCTTGCGATAGTTGTTAGTATATGGTCTGAGGATCAGGTTATCTGAACCTTTCCTACATCTAACAGATCATCCTTAATGTTGACATGACATATAAGCTTTATAGATAAATTTAAAAGTCCTCATCCTTTCCCTCTATGGTCAAACTTAATAATGAATATGGAGTTTGTTATATAAATGTTAATATAGATATGCGAGTGGGCCAAAGATACCCTTGACCAGAGTACAATCTGAGCGATAAATATAAAAAAAATTCACCGAAATGGGAGCCTATTAGCTAATTTCCAGGGTAGGCTCAGGAGGTACATTATAGGGAAGTTGGGTGAGTGTATCAAACCCCTCACAAGAAACAAGCAAATACTTCTCCGAGCAATTTTGTAGAATCGTAAAAGGTAAGAGCTTGAACCTAAATGGGTATATAATTTGATGAAGTGCATTGAAACAAAATATAATGTTAGTGTTGAAATTAAGAGGAACATCATGAGGATTAGCTTGGATTTGTGCTTCTAGCTTTGTTGTTCACTCAATTCGGCCGCTCTATTTTAACTGTTTTCATTTCTCACCGTTTAGCTGTTTTGCATTGGATAATTATATTCTTTTTATATATATAGGGGAACAAAAATATTTTTATTTATTTTTTATATTTTAATATAACATGACCAAAAATTTTCATCATCTCCTCATATTTGAGTATTAAATATTCATTAAAAACTTAACATTAGCTTAATATCATATTCTAAAAACAAGGTAAATAAAAAAAGCAATCTTCAAGGGATTGCTTACTATTGTATTAAATCAAATGTAATATCATTTAAAATCTTGTAAGACCTGCAAAGTAATGTTTACACTATTTTTGGCTAAAAGGTAAAGGAAATGATTAAACATCTCATAATCTCCTCATATTTGACTATTAAATATGGATAAAAAACATAACATTAGCTTAATATCATATTCTAAGAATCAGATTAATAAAAAAGGAAATCTTCAAGGGTTTGCTTACTATTGTATTGAACCAAATGTAATATAATTTAAAACCTTGTAAGAGCTGCAAATAAATGGTTACAAATTTTTGGCTAAAAGGCAAAGGAAATGATTAATCATCCATACATGATTCTTTGACTACCACTATCATGGAACCAATATCCATTTTTATTTTATTGGTAGTGGCAGATTATTTCTAAGACTTTTATAAAAAAAATATTATAAATAGAGGCCCATTGTCATGATAGAGTGATGATAGAGTGAATGTACGCATGGTAATCAAATTAAGAACCTAGGTATACATAATTTACGATATTGGTTGAATCTTTAGTATTTATTCTAAGGAGGATATATTTATATATAATCATACTTAACTAAATTCATTTGATATGGATGAAGAAAGCTTTTCTTCCACGTTCTATCAAGGGGATCACATTATCAAGTGAATTCCTTGCATTAACAAGCTGAAATCCATATAGTTTTTCGATAGCAGCCCCATCCCATCTCCCAAATAAAATACCTGGTCCAATGTACCACTCAAATGGTTACATACGATATTTCGAAACTCTTCATATTTATTTTGAAACTCAACATTATATTACTTCAAAAATGGACTACAATCAACATTATTTGGTGATGCCTCTTATGGAAATGAGCCCATGAAAACCAATTTCGGGTATTTAAGTTACATATGTTACATTTGACCAAAGTGTCTTTCAAGATGAGATACGAAATTGCGCCTAGTTTTTGAAAAATTACAAAATTTTCATGAAAATGGCTTTCAAACACAATAATTGCAAAGAATAAGAGATACATTTCAATCATAGTTGAAAAAGAGATAATTGAGAAAGCTTAAGAGCTTGCCATAATATCGAAGATTTTATATAGACTAGAGGCCACAACTAGTTGGGTGAGGGTTGTCCATCAACAGAGGGTCGACACCGTTAGCATTGAAAGCACTCCACAATGGGGTCACACACCATGCGTTAAAACAACACTGACCCCATGACCCCGTTCATGCTTTGATGGTGGAACAATCTCATGAACCTAGCTATGCTTTGACATTTCCATGACCCCTCGACCCTAGTAATGATCTAGGCCATGCTTTGACCCCATTCATGCAAAAACCAATGGCCATGTTGTAGCCATGAAGCTAACTGCAAGCATTGAACATGAGCCATGATATGAACCTATACCTCAAGAAAAGACCCTTCTCAGTTTGAATAACTCACCAACCCATGACACGGTTACGAAAAATTTACGTCAGAACGACCAACATGGTGTGGAATTTGGTATCCAGAAGAGGGTGTCTCCTCGATGCCAAACCAATTTTAATATGTGTAGAGTGCCTATGAGTAATCATGGTGTCAGTCTTGAGTTCCTAGAAGATGGCTAGAGAATTACGACTGCAACTTAACAAATTTGTCCAAATATGATTACACCAACAATCAGCTAGAGACACTGAGTGTGGAAATATATTCTCATTGCATGGTCTGTCTCCCATGGAGACCATAGGAACTAAACTAGCCCTTGCAAACCCCATAACAAGTGGAAAAATAACCCAGTTCTCTAGAAAGTAGAGAGAAGTAGTATGTTGAGCATTGGTGTTGAGTCAAATTGCGAGAGAATGACCACTATCACCAAGGTGTTTGCAAATACCCACCATTTCTTTAACATGAATAATTTTCTCACTGAGATCCATGGAGATGGTGCCTTGTAAAGAATTTCCACATGCACCAACATTAAAACTCCATGAATTGATATGAGTTGGGCTGAGCAGGTAATGATATATTCCCATGATGAAATGGATATTGATGTTCTCGTCGATGAGAGTGAAGAGATCTTACAACATGAGTAAATTAATACTAGTGTATGCCAAGGCTGGGGATGACAGATGTCAATCTAGCTCACATCGTGTTCTACCTAAATCGGTCTTTTTAGTGAGACTTCCCTTCATTTACATTTGCAGTGGGGTAGAGTCTTGCTTGGATATTTCTTCACATGCTAATCTCAATTGCAAAGGAATTAATTAGGACCAGTTCATTTCCATAGCCTTACAATGAGAGTTTAATGCATAGTTTTCCTTGAGATCAGCGAGATTATTTCCTGTGCAACGAACATGGGAGAAAATGGGAGCTTTAATATGCTTAATGATCTCTATAACCCTCTAAAGATGAGATTCAACCCACCAGCTGGAGGAAGTTTTTGATAGAGTAGTGCCATTTTGGATTTTTTTGAGTATGGAGATAAGTAATAAAGAGTCTCCTTCAATAATGAGTTAATGAGATTAAGGGTTGTTGTAAGGCCATGTTCCAAGCCCCAAAGTCCCACTTCATTGTTGTTTAAAGTACCCAACAAACCTACATAAATGAGAATAATATGACCTGCACTATCATGGAGAGAACCACCATGATTGGAAAGGCGAGTATTTCCCCTTGAAGGCCCATCGAAGTTGAGTTTTAAGAAGACCAACGGGGAACGAGACCAAGTTTTCAGGTTGGAAATCCAGGGGCAGGGGGTAAATATAGAGTAAATGGGAGTATGTTGATGGGTGTATAAAACCTCGAGAACTATTTTTTATGTGGGTGGTGAGTCCCAGTCTCGAGGGTTCTAATGAACTAATGTAATAGTTTCTCTTTAATGAGAAGTGATTAGGTTCCAGACTTTTTCAGTCAATGGGGCTTGGTTTTTGAAGACTTAAGCATTAATTTCTTTCCAGAGGATCCACAGAGTGAACCCATGCATAAGCTGCTAGATTCTATTTAGGATGGGACTGCTATAAGGCAAGGTATTCCAATGCTCAATGTTGATGGGGATGGAATGATGATGAAAGGCACATTCAAGAAAGAGGTGATTCAAATTATCCCCATGATAGTATCATAGATGACACACTAAAGAACCTATAAATCCTTGTTTTTACAAATTCTCCCTTATTAGAATTTTATTTTCGTTAAGTAACCAAAGGAATAGGGTCACCTTCGAATAATGTTTTAATTTCCATGAGTGTTTCCACATCAAATTAGTTTCCACCTAACAACATGGGATCAAGAGCTTGTATGCATCTTTTATGTTATAGTTCCCTTATGCCCATATCGCCATCTTAGGATATCAGGTCTATCATGCATAGCTATGTCATGGTCAATCAACATATTTTCTAGTAGTTGATGTTCATATTTATAGCATCGCTGATCAGAGGAGAGGGCTTTCCAAGGGTGGCATTGAGCCTCCAAGGAAGGATGATCCTCCCAAAAATGAGCCACTACAGATAGTCCTTGAGAAAAAAGGTGATTTCTGATATTGAGAGAGTGAGGAATAGAGGAAAGACAAGGCCACTAATTCCAAGAGTCTTCCCAGAAAAGCATCAATTTACCATCCTTAACTTCTCAAAAACAATGGTCTTGAATTAATGATTTGTTGTTACAAGTAGCCTGCCAAAGGTGGGAGGCTGAAGGATTTTTTTCCTTTTCAACATGTTGCAAGTCATGTACAGAAGGAGAGTATTTATTTGTCCACATCTTACCCCAAAGTGTTATAACATTCTCAAGCCAAGACCACCACACTTTTTCACTTAAGGCTTTACTGAGTAGTTCAAGGTCTTGAAAACAAAGAGCACCTTGATTTTTAGGGAGATAAAGCATGTCCCAAGAAACTAGGGCCAATTTTTTCTGAAGTGAGGCTTCACCAAATAGAAATGAGCATTGGATGTTGCTGATTTTATTAAGAATTTATTTTGGAGTAGCCAAGGAAGAGAGTAGGTATATCAACATAGATTGCAAGAAATATTTTAAAAGAATGAAACGATTTGTCATGTTTAACGACCGAAAGGTCGAATTCGATAGTTTGGTCTCAAAATTCAAAACAAGGTCTTCCTAGACTAAGAATCTTAGGGGTTGAGAGTAATAGGGGAACCAAGGTATTTGGTTGGAAGGGAGCTCCTTTGAAACCCAAGAAACAAGATATGTTTATTTGAACCATAGGAGGGGTATTAAAGAAAAATATTTGGGATTTTCCTTTGTTGATTTCATTACAAGAGCTCTAGGAAAAGGTGTCTAAGATTTCCTTGAATGCCTTGGCTTCATTGTTGGAAGGAGTGCCCATTAAAAGTTTTTCATCCACAAATTGCTGATGGGTTGTGCTTTAATTTGGGGAAACTAAGGAGAGGCTTTGGATATGATGATTGGAGAGGGCATGAGCGATGGCACGACTAAGGTCTTCAATGGAAAGGAGGAAAATATATGGAGAGAGAGGCCCCCTGTTGTATATCTAAACAGGAAATGTTATGATAATAGAAATAACCCAAGAATAACAAGATAGAAATAGATAGAAATGTTTCTTTATTATCAAACCCTTAAGGTAGGGCAACACCATACATTCACTCCTTAAGGAAGGAGAATACTCCACAAGCCATCTACTTGTTCATACAAGACTATTTCTCTTCATGTCCCTTCATGTGGAGTCTCTAGCCTCTATATAGGCCTCATACATACAATACCATGCATCATTACCATGGTTTCCTCATACCATCAACTAATACCATGGGC
>APFE030137821.1:137149-165341 GCA_000404065.3 Pinus taeda
CTTCTTCTAGTTGGGCTTTTAGTTTGGTAGCTTCTTCTTTGAAGTCACATTCCCTTTTGTTCAATAGATCTTGTTGATCTCTATTTTTGTTTGAAAGCCTTTTAAATTCTGCCTCTATTTGATATCTTTCTTGTTCACCCATAAGAGCAAATTTAGTTGTTTCGCTATCACTTTCATCCTTTCCAAATGGATAGATAGCTGGAACATCAGAGGATAGCAAATTCATACCTGATAGTTCATCTTCATTCTGAAATGATTCTGGATCTGATTCTGAATCTGAAGAGCTTCTTACACCTAATCCCCAATTGATTCTCCCACTGTCATAGTTTTTCTGAGATGTCTTCTTCTACTTATGTGCTTTCTTCTTAAGCTTCTTTCCCATTGTTCCATGGATCTCCTTCAAGCGATCAAACTTCTACCAAAGGACCTGCTTTGATACCAATTGTTGGAAATAATACTGAGAAGGGGGGTGAATCAATATTATTAAATCAGTAAAATTTTTTCATTTCCATGCTTAGATACATATACGCTACTTCAGTTAGGTGAACACGCGTGTATGCACGACTGTGTCTAATGCAAATAACGTATATCCAGAATACTTATGATTCAGATAGTCCATTATATGTTAATCTTTAGATAATGCATCACAACTTCATTGACCATACGAAAAGTAGACAGAAGCAGTAAAACAGAATAGATCATCACACAAAAGAAGCACACATGAACACCATGATATAAGGTGGAAACCCAATGTGGGTGAAAACCACCTGCTGCAAGTTGCCTCAATCTTCTTTAATAAGAAATTTTTTTTACAATAGTTCTGTACCGGTGAAAACTTGTACCAGTACACAGGCTTCTACCTGTAGAAGGCTACAACCTTCTCTCGTTCTCCAGCCTCTCCTGGAAGGGTGCCGACCTACTGAAGGCTACAACCTTCTCTTTCTTCCTCCAGGTACCACGTTTCATCAATTTTTAGACTGGATACACTGAAGCACAACTCTATATCTGAAGGCCACATTTCATCTAATTTTCATACTGGACCCATCAATATCATTGAAGCACACAAACACTAGCACATCAATCTCTGAAACACCCAATACTGAAACACTGAAACCTTGTCAACAAAAGCAATCACCAGAACACAAAACAGAACACTAAACTCTGCAACAATATTCAGAACCAACTGTATCATCAAAAATCATAACTCAAATGGTATACGCTACTTGGACGAACCAAACCCGTGTACATACGCGCTTTTACCAAAGCCAACCCGCGTACAGATCTATAAATAATCAATCATGACTTGCAGCTATTTCAAACTTAAGTTATACCCAGTTCAGAACATTACATGTGTCAGTATATAGATCTAGAACAAGCATAATCAGCCATATAGAGATAGTTCATTTCAAACCATTTGATCCCGATCTATCTTTAGATCTTGTTCTCCATCAACCGGTGAGATCCCTCCTTAGCTTAGATCAAGCAATGCATCATAACCCATATCCTGCATACTGGATCTCATACTATATCACATATTCAAGTATTTTTCCATCATTTGCCTAATGATCTTCTTCTCCTTTTATAGTCTTAGGCCTTGCTCAATACCATGGTCCAAAACCATAACAAACCAATACCATGGACCCAACACTAGGGATCAACACATCTGACGAGATACTACAGTCCAAAATCATAGGTTCAAATACCAAGGACTAACTGCCATGGACCAAAAGTATGTTCTCCAACATATACGCGCTTTTCCTTGAATGAAAGTGCGTGTATACGCATATGCACCTTGGGAACGTCCAACCTGTGTGTATACGCAGCTTCGTCAAAGTGAACATGCGTATATATATTTTCTCTTCATTCTTGTAGTCTGATCATCAAATCCTTGCTGCTGACCTGTTGCACTATGATTTTTCATCTGTGTGATTTGCCATCAAGGACAACACTTGTCTCATCATGCCAACAAATCCTCCTTATTGCTTACAAACGTTGACGATAATAGTAGGCTTTCGCATGAGAGGTTTGGTCACTTAAATTACAGGTATATGCAGCAGCTAAGCAAGCATGAGATGATGGAAGGCTTGCCAAATATCAGTTTCTCCAAAGGCGTTTGTGAAGGGTGTGTCCTTGGCAAACATCCTAGAGAAAAGTTTGACACTGGCAAGACTCATAGAGCATCCTCTCATCTAGATCTGATCCATAGTGATCTCATGGGTCCTTTTCCTCATCCTTCCATTAACAAAGAAAGGTATGTGCTTACATTTATTGATGATTTCTCATGGTATACTTGGGTGTATCTTCTCAGGGACAAATCTGAAGTTTTTGTGCACTTTGAAGATTCAAAGCACTAGTTGAGACACAGTTAGAGAGAAAGATCAAAACCCTTCGAACAGACAATGGGGGGGAATATGTTAACATAGCACCTTAGAACATTTTCCTTGAGTCTAACATACAGTTGCAGTACACAGTTCCATACACTCCGCAGTAGAACAGAGTTGCTGAGAGAAAGAACCGATCTCTCAAAGAGATGGCTTCCTGCATGTTGCATGCTAAGTCACTGCCTCATAAGCTATGGGCTAAATCACTTAATTGTGCTATCTACATCCAAAATAGATCTCCTCGTTGGTATGTCAAGGATTAAACCCCCTTTGAGGCTTGGAGCGGCACTAAACTAGAGGTCACCCACTTCCATGTTTTCGGCTCCCGAGCATAGGCCAGGATCCCCTCTAAAAAGAGGAAAGCTCTTGATCCAGAGAGCATTGAGTGCATCGTTTTTGGATACCTTGATGGTGTGAAGGGATATCGACTCCTGATTTCCTCTTCGAACAAGCTCATCATTGAGCGAAGTGTTAAATTTGAGGAAAGTCTCTCACATGCACCTCAATTACCACATGCAGACACCTTTTTTCTATCTAATGTTCGAGATGATGACTCAGTACACTCAGATGCAGATATAGAGCATGCAGATGCCGCGGTAGAGCATTCAGATGTAGAGACAGAGTCTTCAAATAAAAATCTAGTGCATGCATATGATGATCCACATCCAAGCCTAGATCGGGCTTCCAGCAGTGATTCAACTTCCCCTATCATAAATCAGAGAACAAGGAGCTTAAGGGAGATATATGCACAAGACCACCCAGCTGCTAGAAATGGTCTTGTGTGGGATAATTCTAATCCGCGAAGGTCTAGCTCAAAGTTTATTGAGCCTCCTCTTGCCCTCACTACCACTGAACCAATGCCATCCTGGCATTATCATTTGGTTCAGTCTTCTAATTCGTAGTCTTATGCTGAGGCTGTTGGGCATCCACCTTGGGAGTTCGCCATGGAGGAGGAGTATAAATCCCTCCTCAAGAACCAGACCTGGGATCTGGTCCCCCTTCCTTTAGGAAGGAAACTTGTCCGATGCAAATGGGTCTACAGGACCAAGAGTGCTGCAGATGGGCAAATCACCAGACATAAAGCTAGGCTAGTAGCCAAAGGCTTCCAGCAAGTGCATGGCATTCATTATGATGAGACCTTTTCTCCAGTAGCAAAGATGGATTCCATACACCTTGCACTTGCCATTGCGGCTGCCCAGGGGTGGGAAGTACATCAGATGGATGTGAAGAATGTCTTTCTTCACAGAGACCTATCTGAGGAGATCTACATGGAACAACCACATGGTTTCATTCAGGATTCATCTTTAGTCTACAGATTGAAGAAAGCTCTCTGCGACCTTAAGCAGGCCCCAAGAGCTTGGTATGCAAAGATGGATTCTTTTCTCTTATCACAAAACTTTGAAAGAAGTAAGTCTGATCCAAATGTTTACATGCTCAGGACACATGATTCTCTTCTTATCTTAGTTTTGTATGTGGATGATCTCCTGATCACCGGTAGCTCGGCTTCATCCATTGCTGCAGTCAAGAGGGCCTTGCATGATAGGTTCTTGATGACGGACATGGGTCCATTACTCTTCTTTCTTGGTCTTGAGATCAGCCAGGATGCCACATGCATCAAACTCTTTAAGGTTAAGTATGCACGGGATCTCCTTGAGAGATTTCACATGATTGACTGCAAGCCAACACCGACTCCTTTTCTGTCTAGGGTCTGCCTTGAGGATGGAGGTGACACTCCATTAGTTGATAGTTCTCTCTACTGACAGCTAGTGGGGAGCTTATTGTACCTCACCCACTCCAAAGCAGATCTCTCATATGCAGTAGGGGCAGTTTCTAGATACATGCAGGAGCCGCATGAGCTACACTGGAATGCTGCCAAGTGCATCCTCCAATATGTGCAGGGCACCATCACCTTTGGGATTCACTATGTAGCAGGCACTGCATTAAATCTCCTTGGCTTCAATGATTATGATTGGGCGGGCAACAACATTGATTGCAAGTCCACCTCCAGATATTCACTCAGTCTAGGGTCTGGCCCTATCTATTGGTCGAGCAAGAAGCAAGCTGCTATTGCTCTCTCTTCAGCCGAGGCCGAGTACAAAGGAGTAGTCAACATCATCATTCAGGCTCTGTGGCTACAACACTTCCTCACTGCGTTGCGCATCTAATTCTACCAGCCCGTTGTCATCTGGTGTGACAACCAAAGCACTCTCAAATTTTGCAGGGATCTAGTATAGCGACAGTGGACGAAGCACATAGAGATCCATATGCACTACATCAGAGGCTTAGTACATGATCGGGTCATTGATTTGTAGTTCTGTCCTTCAGTAGAACAGACTGCAGACATTCACTAACCAGAAGTTTCGCTCTTTGCGCGATCGTTTTGGAGTGAAGGACACAATTGCTTAGCAACCGCCTTTTCTTCCTTTTTTCTTTTGATTACGTTGTATTTTGAGGGGGGGGACATTTCCCATGATTTTTTCCCTCTTTCCTCAATTTTAGTTCAAGTTGCACTGTATTTTTGGTAACCTTTGGCCTTAGTTGCCAGGGCCCATTTTCTATTTTTCCCCATAGTGGTGTTCATGGGGAGTGTTGGAGGTACTACACACCTACATGCAGACACTGAGTTAGAGCATGGGACTACATGCAAGATTCCTTCTACATGATTTACTCCCTGATTTGCTCCTTCTTTAACTCCGCAACTCGCTAGTTCTTTTGCATGATTTACCCCTGATTTGCTCCTTCTTTAACTCCACAACTGGCTAGTTCTTCTGCATGATTTACTCTCTGATTTGCTCCTCCTTTCACTCCGCAACTAGCTAGTTCTCTCTGGAAATTGTTGCAGGTGTTGAGTCCTCTCATTGATCACTACTATGGTTCATTACCTTGGGATGTTCACCCAGTAATGCTATATCATGAGCATTGTAACCTATTTTCTAATTAATCATTCCTTTCTTCTTTTGATTTTCTTTTAGTGTTTTTGGTCTGCAAAACTGTGTGTTCAACCTTTACTAGCTAGATTCATCTGTGCAGGTTTTCTAACACATGTACATTCCGTTACAAGGAGAGCATAGCAATTTTCCAATTAGAAGTATAGATTTCACGTGGCCCAATGAATCTTCATATACTTTTTCGCATCCATGGAATTCCATAAGTTTGCCTGTTAAAATCGCATGCGATTATGCATTAATAAACTTAAATTTGGGAGAGAAAAGCATATTTCTAATCAGAATTATATTTCTAGTGTCCCATCTTCCATTAAAACCCGATGAGATACAGTTCTTCATTAATGAATGGTAATGCTGTTGATTTTTTAGACAATGGAATTTTGTGAAGTAAATCTCTTACAAGGCTGTTAACGAAATTTTGTAAGAAATGATGGCTCAAGACTTTTGATGTATAATAGGCTATCTCGATAACAGGATTTGTAAAACAAAGGATGAGCATATATACTATATAACTTAGTATACAGTGATATGTACTATATAGCTTAGTATACATTGATAAGCTATAGATGTGGTACGGATGAGTATATATGTGGGGCATTTTTATCAAAATAAAGTAAAAATATTGTGGGAGAAAATATCATGACTTTTTAAGGGACAAGTTTTTTTAATGGAAATTTGTGCAGATATTATATGAAAATAATTTTTAACAGGTTTTTGAGATTTTCTAATATTATAATTATATATTTTTATTTTACAAAATATTAGCAAAATAATATATTGAAATATTTGTAACATGTTTATTGTTGTTTTTTCTATACTGAATTAAATCTAAAATCTAATTCAAATATGATTTAAAATGTGTTTAGTTATTTGTAATTGCTCTATTCATACCATTCAAAACATGTTGGGGAAATAACTTTTCTAAAACTTAAAATGCAATGTAGTATGAGGCTTGAGCCATGCCTCTTTCACTTACTAATGGTGAAGACGAGGGAGATAATGGGTGGAAAAGGATGAACTATTGTTATTGTTATTGAATGTATATATACAATAGCTTTTTACTTTTAATAAATATGAATATGGAGCACTTTCAAGATTTTATAATCGTTGAAGGCAAAGTAAATAGTTTATGAAATATATATTAACAAAATACAAATAGAACATCAGAGTAATTCAATCTTTATCACAATTATTTTTTGTGTTTATAAGACTCCCATTGTCTCACTGGGTCTTTCTCTATAAACCAATTATTAGTAAACTACTCCCTTAATAAATTGGACTTCAAATTGAGAATTTGAAATTTATTTTAAATATCACTTTAAATGTTTCAATTTTTTTGTTTTCCATCAAATACATTACTTTTCTTTTTTTTTTTTGACATAACCTCAAATTCTAGGCCTAGTTTGTAGGCCTAAAGTTGAAGTGTTTCTAAAACGTGAGAAGTACAAAAATTCCAAACCATAGATTTGGAGTCCAATTATGTAGGCTACTTATCATAAATTTTAATAAGCAATTTAAATTCTAATACACAGTTTCCACATAGATTTGACATTTAAGTAGGTAGGTTACATGAATTTTAATGAGTTCAAATTCTAATAAATAGTTTCTACATAAAGACTGGTTTAAATTTTAATAAATAGTTGCTATATAAAAATTGAGTTAAACAATTTCTCCTTTGTTTAGTTGTAGTATTTTTCTTATCAACCTTAAGTGAAAATAAGATTCATATATACACAAGACGGAACACAAAGAAATATTGGAATACTTAGATTTCCTAGTTGCACAATACTGAAATACATTTCATAAACCATCTACTTTATCTTCAACGTGACATGATTTCTTTATGTTTACCAAAAATAGGAATTTTTTGTATATGGGTACATTTAATAATAATAATTGAATCTCCTCCATCTATTATCATCCACTTTCACCATTAATAAGAGAAAGAAATATGTATCATCCTAGATTTCATTATTAAAAATTAAAGAAAATAAATTTCCCATTTTTACATTGATATTTGTATATGTGAAATACAAAATTATAAATAATCAAACATGTCTTAAATAACATGCAATGATGCAAAAGTAAAATTCTACAATTACATAATTTTTAAGATATTGATAACTTAATATATCTAGTTTAACATATATGTCATATTATTCTATAGTTTTAATTGCTCATCTTAAAATAAAATAAAATCTCATTCCTCTTATCTTTAGTTGTAGGTGTTGCTTCTTTCCCAATTTATATAACCTTTTATTTGGACCCTTACTTCAAGGGACTTGTGGTTTCCAAGAATAACTTGAAAGTCCATATAATTTTGGTACTATAACCCTAAACTAATCAACCATTATTATCTTTTCCTTTTTTAAGAATGACTACTTTCAATCATACCTCTCAATTATTATACAAAATTTGCATATAATAATATAAAAATTTGACACTCACCAATGTACATAAAACATAAAATCATCATCATCAAATTTCTGTTTAACCAGCAAAATAAATTTAAAACTTCCAAACTTGATTTACTAAAAATATAATCATTGTTATAAAAATATCTATCTTTTAATACAAATCAAAATACGAATATGATACTACCTACATCCACGTTACTGTAAAAAAAAATCACACTACATAATCAAACCCATCCTAACATGAAATTCAAACCCATAAAAAAAACAATAATTTTCCTTACCTAGTACCTACCCTCACTCGACACTACACTATTCATTTCAACAGTTATATGTTCCCTTCCTTGCACCAAGTTAGCGTACCCACCACAGGACCTACATTCACTTGACAAAACACTATACATTTCAACAGTTACATGATTTCCCTACACTATTCATTTCAACAGTTACATGATTTCCCTTCCTTTCACCCGCAGTAGGAACAAGGACGCTTTTTTATGATCATTATCAACATAATAGAATTTGTGTCAGTAGCTCTGTTCATAAACAGAATAGAAATCTTTATTGGATGTACGCAGAACACATTTGTTTATATTGGCCTGCCATTCTTTACAAGAAATTTCAAAAATATGGTCTCAGCAATACTGATTCTTGTTTGTAAATACATCAGGACAAAGATTCATCTTAATCAGGGATATATTAAGTCTGAGAAAAATTAATTTCTGTATTCAAATTTCTGTGATCCATAATGAGTTAAACAAAATTGAATTTTTTTAATGATGAACTACACTGATTGGTTCTAGATAAACTACACTTGTTAATTCTAAATGAGTACGTCAAAAAATTCTCTAAAATTTTTTTTTATAATAAAAATACATTTTTCTAATTATTTTATATAATAAAAATAATATTGATAAATATATACATTTTATATATTTCATTTATAAATAATATTGTCTAAATTAAAATATTATTTTTATTAATACATTTTAATAAATATAAAATATTTTATTTAATTTTTATATTAAACATTTATTATTAATAATAATAATTTTTTAATTTTATATTTAAAATTAAATAAAGTATTTTATTTTTTATTATTTATTTTTACTTATTATTGAAATGTTTTTACTAACACAAGATACAAAGTTTTCTCCGATAAATTTTTTTATTACATTTTTTTATAAATTATAAATATCGAAATATTAAAATTTAATTAAATATAACAAAATATGTATATTTATAACCAGATTGTTATGTCAGAGCGTTTTATGTTTTTTAATAAAAAATTGTGCGAATTATTTAGAGACTGAATCATACAGTGAGATGTAGAATTAACCTTTCCCTATCTTACAAAATGTAATAGTAATTCTTTCTATAATGTACTCGTACTGCAGATAACTTACAGGGTAACCTTCTTACTGCAGATAACTTCCAGGGTAGCCTTCTTCAAGAGACACGTAGTAAGCTTGAAGGCCTAATTTCATCTGATGTTGGTTTAGATAAATCGCCTAATTTAATCTAATACTGGTTTAAGTATTCACTTGTTTTTACTGAGTTTTTTGGAAGTTTTTTGTGTGGTTTTTTAATTAATTTCTTTAAAATTTTGTAGGAAATTATTGAAATTATAAATTTTATGAGTATTTCGTGCTTAATGGAAATGACATAGAGATTTTTTCAGCTAGCTAAATTTATATGTACAGTAAAAAAACCAATTTAAATAACATAGATCAAAATTTCATCTCAAAAATTTCCAACATATTATACCAAGGTTACATTATTGTTGTAAACTGAACTATAGAAAAACCAGTTAGATTAAACCCTATAAACATAATATCGAACCTTAATGAATATAAAGTGACGAAGCCATTCGCACACATTTATGAATTTAGATACCAGGCGGAGGAATTGCCAAGATAATCTGCCGGCCGGCAAATTTCTGACTCTGGCTACTCGCCATTCCTCCGCCCCCTTTGAGGTCAATCTCTCCGTACTCAGATTTTGGCGATCCGATGTCTACTCCTGCTGTCACCGTAGTTCTACTTATGCCCATCACATAAGCCATCCATGCATGGAACATCCCGCTGTGCATTCCCGCAAATTTAAATTTTGAATTTAAAATTTTGAAGTCACCAGATCGCGCCCATCGCGCCCTCCAGCAGGAGACCTCCTTAAGCCTGTAGCTGCCAGGAAGCACCTCTTCAAGCAGGACAACAACGGTGGAAAATGCAGCTACACAAAACAGAGATCTCATCGCAAATGCTCATTTGATGATTATTTATAACTGGTTTCTACGTCGAATTTTTTATAACTTCTTGTCATTAATAAAAAAATCTGAGTTTGGAGAAGTTTTTTTAATAATTATGTGAAAGATAAGCCCCAATTAGCCAAGGCTATTAAGGAATGGTGAGCAGATATATCTCACTATTTTAGTAAATGGGTTTGAGGGAGAGGATGCATTTAATGGTTAGAACATGATGGAATCTAGATATGTGTGTGGTTGTAGAAATTAATTGGTAGTAAAGTAAAGTTTATGATGTATAAGTGACTCCACTAAGGATATAAGCAATTGTGAGTAGTGAAGCAACACCATGAGGTTGAAAATTTTATAAGAGAATAAAAATAATGCATCTCCCAATACATAATAGCTTAGTTATGATTGGATATTAGCCAGGAAAGCTAGTTCCAATAAAATAAATATAATAATTTGGCAAACTTTTCCTTTTGTTCGCTGAGTATTCATATTTTAAAGTGAAAAATTAAATAAAGTGTTAATGGAACACTTTTCTTGCCTAAGCATTACACTAACCTAATGTTGTAAGTATGAAAAAAGAACTATCTATTGTAATATTATGTAGAAAGAAGCAATGATCTATCAAGAGAGTCACCGATGTTGACATCTTAACAAATCTTAGAAAATTGATTGGAGTTACAAAGGTTGTAGGCACCACTTAACAATTTTTGTTGTCGGCACCACTTGAACAGATTTTTTCTTTGTTCTAAAGTTTACCTAGGATGTTTGTTGCTCATGAAGTAAAATTTCTTGAGGCCCTAACATTGATAATCCACTTATTTCACCTCAACAACCATTGTCTCACATGTTTACCATATATTTCTATTTTGAATATCTGTCCTCAATCTATTAGAGATTCATTTTATTTCATTTGAACGGTCATTCATTTTGATAACCTATACCTTGATAAATCCAAAGTAAAAATAAATCTATACTAATATTTTTTTAGCTTATATAAACCTATTAAAAATTATTTTATTAAATATAACATCACCGATGTATATAAAATATGATTTTTTTAATAATATTATTTAAATCAAAATCAAATAAAATATAAATCCAAAATAAAAATAAATAAATATTTTTCCAAATTAAAAATTAAAATATTACTAATATTCATTTCAATATTTGATTTTTCAAAATAAAATATTGATTCATATTTTTATTTAATTATTTTAAATCAATATTTTAAAAATTGTAAATTTAAAGATCTCAATTTTCACAAATTAGACTCGTGCAAATTTTTTAAAATTAAATAAAATAAAAAATAAAATTTTCCAATTTAAAATTACTAATATTTATTTTTTTGCAAATTTTAAAATCAAATATAAAATAAAATGTAAAATAAAATATAATAAAATATAATAAAATATAATAAAATTAACATAAAAAAATTCAATTTAAAGATTAATAATATTCATTTCCATATTTAATTTTGATTTGATTAATATTTTGATTTAATTATTTTAGTCAATATGTTTAGTTACATATTTTAATAATATTATACAATACATCTCGAAATCAATAATATGTAAAACATAAGACTTATCTATTTGTGAATAAGACTGAGCATGGTAGATTTAAAGATGTTTACTTAACTTAGGAAGATCTGTTATCATAGAAATTTATTCTTTATATAACCGTTTCTTTGTTGCATAGCGATTTCAAATTTTCCCAGGAAATGGATCCGGATAAAATGCCCACTCCCTTTCACCAGAAGCTGTGGAGAAAATCAGTTAGAGGTCCAGTCTCACTGTGGCCGAACGTTTTAAACAATTATATATTGAAAGATCTGTATATATTGTAGGATTTATTAAATCATTTCTATGGTTTTAAACTATTTTATGGCTCCCTAGGTTTGTGTAAAATCTATTAAAAATCGATGGAAAAAGTGAAAATGCAGGCATGAAACTATAAATATAAATATTAACTTCGAAAGTTTATAAGAAATTGAAGTAATTAAAAGAAGATATCTTAAAACACTTTATAATCGTGAACAAAGATCGTTGCTTTGAAATGTGCAATCAAACAGAGTTGATGTGAATCCATCCGTGCAGTGAGTTGGAGTTGCTAAAAGCCGTAACTTCTAGTTCGGTTGATTCTCTTGTGGATGGGTTTCTTGCTTTCCACTGCATTCTTTCGCATGCCTATCTTCTCTAATGAGCGTTTGTTATGAGATCTCTGTTTTGTGTGGCTGCATTCTCCACCGCTGTTTTTCTCGCTTGAAGAGGTAATTCCTGGCAACTACATGCTTAAGGAGGTCTCTTGCTGGAGGGCGCGATGTGGTGACTTCAAAATTTTAAATTCAAAATTCAAATTTGGGAGAATGCACGGCGGGATGTTCCATGGATGGATGGCGTATGTGATGGGCATACAGTAGAACTATAGTGACATAATGCGTATGTTGTGAGTAGAATTAGCGTAGCGATGGGCTTTCAGATTGCCAAGACGTAAAAAAGATATTGACCTCGAAGGGGGCAAAGGAATGGCCGGTAGCCAGAGTCGGAAATTTGGCCGGCGGGCAGTCTATCCGGGCAATTCCTCCGCTTGGGTATAGTGGAATTAAAAGCGTGATGTCATGGTTAGGTGGTGATGCTCTTCCCTCCAAGTGAGGTTTAATTGGTGTCATATGCATGGAATCTTTGTATGTTGATTCTTACTCTCTCTATCTCTGTTATTGTTCCAATTTTCTTACGAGGAGTTTTCTTGGTTCTGAGAATATTTGAATGAATTACATGTGCTTGGGTGCTAATAGATGTAATGGTGGTTTCCGCTATTCTGATGAGATTTACTTGCATGGTATGTGTTTCATGTTTAATCCTTACTTAATAGGATGTTAAATCATACAACTCAGTTATATGGATTGCTTAATTACCTCTCTTATAGAAATAATGGATTAAATGATGCATGTGACCATCATGTGATCTCATATGTATATAAAAGTTATTAGATTATCTTTACATTGATAAGGAAGGATAACATGTCTTAATGTTTTGCGAATGTTTATGTATGTAAGGAATTAATGGTATATCATTTTAATTATGCATGTATGGGTCTCCAAGATATCCAAGGAATTTAATTGGAATATAGATATCTAGTGAATTTATCTTGAATATCAGGAGGTTGACTAAGATAACTAGTATGCCTATAAAGATATGATACTTCTAGTGTTGGGTCATAACTCGGCAAACGTTTATGCTTGCGATAGTTGTTAGTATATGGTCCAAGGATCAGGTTATCCCAACCTTTTAATTCATGCTTAATGTTGACATGACATATAAGTTTTATATATAAATTTAAAAGTCCTCATCCTTTCCCTCTGTGGTCGAACTTAATAATTACTATGGATTTTCTTGTATAATATGCAGATGGGGTAAAGATACCCTTGACCAAGGTACAATCTAAACGATAAATAACAAAAAATAAATCACTGGAATGAGAGCCTATTAACTAATTTCGAGGGTAGGCTCAGGAGGTACATTACAAATGGTATCATGGCTTCAATTTCAAACCCTTCAGCCTATGGGTCAATCCGTCTCTGCGCAATATGACAAAGTATGAGAGCTAAATAAGGGAATTAACCCAGAAAATTTTAAAGGGTGAATTATGTTTTTCTTTTACATTACAAATGGTATTTTATAGGGAGTAGGGTTTCAAATATTAACATGGTTATTATCAAAATATATAACATGTTATTATGCATATGGTCACTATAAAATAAGGGCTTTAATTGATTAATCTGTGGCATATGGATCGAATACCAAGATAAAAAAAAAAAAAAAATATTAAGGCTTCAATGTCGCTGGTCAAAATAGGTTGCATCTCTATAAAGACCCAGATACAAAGGTTGCACTTTCGGAGATAATCACTTATGTGAGTACGTAGAGTGACTTTTTACAGTCGAATGCCAGAACTCCATGCACTATTGTAAATGGATAAAATGCTGAATTAACTCTCAATGCTTACGATAGTGATTGACACTTTTGGTAGTATACATTAGTTAATTGTCATGGCATAAGGGGTCTCATGCCGAATTATGGAGATAAAATCTAATTTATGCAATATACATGCCGCGCATGGGTATTGTTGTCATTGAGGGTCACCAGAAGCTAGGAGTCAGTTAGTGCTAATGGGGGAAACCCTGTGAATAAGAATGAGATGAGAGGTGGCTCAGAGAGGCTGGGTTGGAAACTGAGAAGGCCTTTTCTGAGCCTAGTTATGTTTTTCATATACTTGCATGTACTGCAAAACCCTTTGTAAGTATTATTCAACCTGTTAAAACAGAATTACCATATAGGAGGAGTTATATTGTGAACGAATAATCGACAAATAATTTTTTTTGATGCTATGTATGTGAATTAAAATCCATTTTTAAATATCTGCCAACCCATTCAAAAAAATACAACTACGTGTGTAATAAGGATAACGTGGGCTTCATCCAAACTTTACAGCTCAAGCTTTGAACAATGGGCTTAATCATATAATCCTAGCTTACATGGCACAGATATGCCAATAGTTGGTGTGTGCTTGTGGTGGATATTAGACCAGTACTTATCTGTAGTTGTGCCTGATGATGGGCAACATCCAGGAGTAACAAAAGTTCACAAATACGCGAACTCTGCTTGTAATTTTAATGAAAGCTTTAAAATCATCCAAACGATAGTACTGGTACAAGATGATAGATGCATTATTTACGAACATACTGGCAAAAAGTGGTCAACGAGGAAATTAAATGGAAATGGTAGGGAATCGAAATAAGAATCTACAACCATTTTTTAACCACCAATGGTATATAAGCCATACCAATGCAAAGGCTATTGTTTCTTTGAGTTTTTGAGGAAAAAAAGCAAGGCATTCCAAAAAATTGGTAACGCTGTTTCCTATTTTTTTTGTTTCTTTACCACAGGCGAGAATGAACAAAAAAATGAAAGTATGGATAAATTCATTGCGTGTGGGGGAGAATATCATGCAACAAATCGATAAGGATGTATGCCAATGGGGATAGTCTATAGAGAACCCCACAAAATCTTGACTGTTGCTGTTTTTCTTATTATTTCTGCCTTTTGAGCACTTGTCATAGTTTGGAATTATGCAATCCAATGATATGGTTTCAGGAAAGACAGAAAAAGCGTAGCCATTTTTTCCCTTGATTGAAAGTATCTATCCACGGGGTTGTAGGTGATAGGTTGAGAGGATGATAATCCTCATCGCTATCATTTGTAATAGATTATCCATACAATGTTATCTTATCCCGATGGAAAAGAAAGGATAATGCTTATCCTTTGTTTTACACTCTTATAAGTTGAAGTTGCGTAGGAATAAGCCAACTCGATCTTGGATGAGCGATCTTGTTGTCTAGTTGAGTGTCAAATTTGAGTGTTGTGGGAGTAAGATTTGTAGAAGTTAGCAAGGGTTTAAGCAGGAGGCTACTTCTCTCCACTGTGAGTGTAAAAGTAAACAAAACATGTAAGGTGATAATGTAGTGCTTGTCATGATCGAACCAAGGAAGTTTAATTACCAGGTGTTATCACTTGTTGTGGGCCTTGGAATCAATGCAACTTGGATACCTGTCACCACAAAAGTCGACCGTGCGGTACAACTTTTGGGCAAATGATATTCACTGGAAGCTTGTGTGAGAAAGCGAGTCCTTGGATGTCAGTTTATTAGTGTTTGTGATATAATTTGAACTTAATCAAGAAAATCAATTATTTCAGATAGTTGGTTCGTACACTCTCCTTTATAATTATAACTTCAGTTAAAATATGAGAGGTTGTGCTTGCGTTTTTCTCGCCATGAGTATAACTAATTGAATTGCATAGGATAAGTTTACCATATGATTACTCCTTGTTTATGTCAAAAGCATTCTGTTCAGTTGCATGGAGGATGGTTGTTTGACAAAATTCTAACCATTACTCTTTCCACAAAGAAGTAATTTGATGTATGCAATGGAGGAAACACACTAATGGTTGCCCTCCAAAACTCCTCATTCTCAAGTTTCATGTATACAGTTATGTTTTCTAACCGTTGTATAGATTCTGGTGGTAGAAAGAATGTATGGCTAATTTATATTAATTTAAGCAGCTATTGGAAATTACCATAGCAGGTCTAGGTAAGCTCGTGAAACACCTCCATGCAAGTCTTCAAAGCGATGGAATGGTGCTAGGTGGCATCATCACTGAGAAAGAGACTTTGTGCTCAAAACAAAATGATAATCAAAAATATTATTTACAATTATTGAACGTGGTCATTAAAATGGCTAACCTGGAAGTTACAACGTACAAAGAAAAGGTGAGTTATGATTTTAGTTGTCGGTGTTTTCATCCTGAGGGTCTTTAATTACAACGAATATGAAATAAATACGTGCAAATGTTAAATATTATTAATGTAAAAAGCTATGATGTTTAAAAAATATGAAAATGTACATGCAAATATTGTGAAACTTTGTAGCACATACAAGAATAGAAAATGATTGAATAGTAGTATTGAAGTTAGTATTCCTTTTTATAATGTTTTATCCATCATGCAGTAAGGCACGAGACTAATTAAGGTTGGAATTAATGTGTGTTGGTGCAGTGTTGACTCATTTCCTATCTAAGAATTATTAAACCAAAGTGAAAATATATGTATACATTTGTCTAAAGTACAGCTTGGGATTCTATTCTCACTTGCTCCATTCTTAGTCTATTGTTATAAATTTGCATGAAAATTTATAAAGCCAAAAGCTCTTGGCGATCGAATAAGTTTTTGTGTGTTGCGATGGAAGTCTTCCCGACATGTCCACTTCAAGATCGACGTGGCATGAAATAATCTACTGCTTTGTGTGAAAATCTTAAATGGATCCACGTTTGTGGAATTATTACATCTCTAAGATACTACATTTGCAGGTGAGTCTATGACAATTCCTATCATCACTGATCCAAGATGCTAAAATAAATAGATATATGATTTTATGGAAATGATATTATTCTAAATAAATTACTATTCCAAATTGTTTTGCATGTAGTTGCAATGAGTTGTATAAATAGGCATGCATAAGTGAAGGAGTCACAAATTGAATTAGGCCAAAAACAAAAATGAAAATCTACAGATGTAAGCAAAACAAAGCTAATCAAGACACATAATGAACAAAATTCATTATGGAATCACTCTTTAACACCATTATGTCTCACCATGGAAGAGACATAATGAACATTGCACAAAAATTTGAGAAGATGAGAATCTCAACAGAAAAACATCAACTATTAATTGCTCCATACATCCATGCTCTCTCTTCTTAAACTTGCAATTGACAGCCCTTATGACGGACTGACCTAGTTAGTCTGAAATGTTATTTCAAAACAATAACAGGTTCTTCCATACTTCTCAATATTCAACAAACCTGTATGGAATCCCTCTTTAACACCATTAGGTCTCACCATGGAAGAGACGTAATGAACATTGCACAAAAGTTTGAGAAGATGAGAATCTCAAGAGCAAAAACTCAACTATTAATCGCTCCATGGATCCACGCTCTCTCTTCTTAAACTTGCAATTGACAACCTTGATGATGGACTCACCTAGTTAGTTTGAAACATTGGTTTCAAAACAATAACAGGTTCTTCCATAATTCTCAATATTCAACCAACCTATATGGAATCACTCTTTAACATCATTAGGTCTCACCATGGAAGAGACATATTGAAAATTGCACAAAAATTTGAGAAGATGAGAATCTCAATAGCAAAACATCAACTATTAATCGCTCCATGTATCCATGCCCTCTCTTCTTAAATTTGCAATTGACAGCCCTAATGATGGACTCACCTAGTTAGTCTGAAACGTTGGTTTGAAAAAATAACAGGTTCTTCCATACTTCTCAATATTCAGTATTCAACCAACCTATATGGAATCACTCTTTAACACCATTAGATATCACCATGGAAGAGACATAATGAACATTGCACAAAAATTTGAGAAGATGAGAATCTCAAGAGCAAAACATCAACTATTAATCGCTGCATGCACCCACGCTCTCTCTTCTTAAACTTGCAATTGATAGCCCTGATGATGGACTCACCTAGTTAGTCCGAAATGTTGGTTTCAAAACAATAACAGGTTCTTCCACACTTCTCAATATTCAACTAACCTATATGGAATCACTCTTTAACACCATTAGATCTCACCATGGAAGAGACATAATGAACATTGCACAAATATTTTAGAAGATGAGAATCTCAAGAGCAAAACATCAACTATTAATCGCTCCATGCATCCACACTCTCTCTTCTTAAACTTGCAATTGACAGCCCTGATGATGGACTTACCTAGTTAGTCTGAAATGTTGGTTTCAAAACAATAACAGGTTCTTCCATACTTCTCAATATTCAACCAACCTATATGGAATCACTCTTTAAAGCTAATCATGTTTTGAATAACTAACTTGCAAGAAGGGGAGAGAGAATCTTTGAAATCCATGTTGGAATGAAGGGTAAAATTTTAAATAATGATTGATAACATGGTCATTACAATAAAAGGAAGAATTGTTGAGTTATGCATTGGTAAAGATTCCCATGAATAATGTTAAAGATCATAAGATTATGAAATGAAATATTTATTTTTCAATGTAATTCACCTATATACAATCAATTTTGGGGGGTAATTTGTCCTTCAAAAAAATTGATTAACGGGAATCTATTTTAACATGTTATTATATACCATGATCTATGCATTGGATATGCATACTAGTACTCTTGTGTACCAGGGTAATTAATAAGAACCAAGTCCTAATGCTTTTGATTGATGGAAGAGAGACCATGTAAAGATTATAAGTATATTCTTAAGAGTATGAGACTATGCAACTTAAGAGAGCTTTTGATTGATGGAAGAGAGATCATGTTAAGATTATAAGTATCTTCTTAGGAGTATGAAACTATATAATCTAAGAGAATACCTTAATGTATATATCTGATATAGATAAGGTTCTGGGGAAATATCCAACCAATATGAACCCTTCCAAATTGGAAAAGAAATTGAGACATGACGAACATACTTCTTAGTAAGAAAAATAAATTAAGTTTTAAATTTTAATTAGGGAATAAAAGAAAAATGGTACAATTGCTGTGTAGATGCATGGCTAAATAAATCACCTAATGCTTGAAAGGAGGATTGTATAATAGAGAGTTCAGAATTGTAATTCATTGTTTTATTTTTATGTAATGATACATATACCCATGAAATGTCATGAATTTTATGTGTTACCATAGTGTGGATGAGAGGTCGTTCAGGTAAACATGTTCTAAAAAGGAGCATGCTTAATATCAATGCATAGTAATGAGTCATATGAGTCTTCCATGTAAGAAATTCTTGACGAATTCTGGTATTGATAGTCTCTTACATGTTGAAAGAAAGTAAAAGTCATTGCTCAACAATCATAAAGATGTTGGTTACCCCAATTCCTATTAAATGGGAGTATGTTCTATAGAAGGAAAGAGCGTGATTGACCTAATGATTATATTGGTAAAGTAGTGTGGAGTTGTTGTCGTGTTGTGATAGACTGTATGTTTTGTTGCTTAGATGTTGGGCATAGTTGTGTTGAGAAAGGATTGGTGATTTGTGACTTGAAGAATCAATTTTGTGCTGCTATCAATGCTTACAAATATGCATAGCATGTAGAAATTTGGTTTTTTTCCTCCATGCAGGGGATTTGAGTTGCTTGAACTATATTGAAGTTATATTTTGTTAGCATACATGCTTTGGTTGTTATGTGCCAATAGTAAATAGGCAAAGTATGCATGACTATGTTAAGAGTCAGGCTAGACAAGGAAATTGAAGGTTATTAATCTTATAGATAGGAAAAATCTTATAACTAAAGTTGTTATAGCATGCAATTGGGAGAAAACGCCTTAAAAGTAATGTTGTTCGATCTTGTTTAAGATTAATAACAAGTAATGCATATGGGAGGAAGATATCATTACTTGAGTGGCACACTTACATATGTTGCCTTCATGAATGCAAGAATCACAATGTACGAACTCTGGACACCACATATCTCCACAATGGTATGATATTGTCCACTTTGGGCCTAAGCCCTCATGGATTTGCTTTTGGACTTACCCAAAAAGGCCTCATACCAATGGAGATATTTGTCCATCCTTATATACCCATGATCCTCCCCACTTCTAGTCAATGTGGGACTTTGGTCGTATACCCAACAATCCTCCCCTCGAACAAAGGACCATCGAGCCTCCCCTCAAACGATTATCCATCCATCCATTCTCTACCAACCAGGATTCTCCACTCCAATGTGTTGGAAGCACACGCCTTACATGGATCACTACCTGCCTTGAGAGCTTGCTCTATCCTAGGTCAACTCCTCTTCACCGTGTTGGAACCAGGACATGTGCATGAAGAATCCGGAGCACACCGCCTATCTAACCGAGCTCATCCACGGATCCCATCGTGATATTACGAGGCCCACCACCTCGTTCGACATTCCGAGGATTCATCCACTTGGCTAACTTCAGAACTTGGCTCTGATACCACTTGTAAGGACTTTGGACACCACATATCTCCACAATGGTATGATATTGTCCACTGTGGGCCTAAACCCTCATGCATTTGTTTTTGGGCTTTACCCTAAAAGGCCTCATAGCAATGGAGATATTTTTCCATCCTTATATACCCATGATCCTCCCCACTTCTAGTCAATGTGGGACTTTGGTTGTATACCCAACAGTTTTTGAGCCAATTTTCTCTTGTTTTGAATGATTATGAATGTCAATGATGTCTTATCTCTGAAAAAACCTATAAATTGTATAATTATTATGAATGTATTATACTAAGTAAAGGATGGTGAGAACATGTTATAGTATAAGGCTATATAAACTGCACAAATTGTCAGTCAAATTAATGCTTTGATTAATGCATCTACATACAATGTGATTTGTTCTTCGGTTGGAAGAAGGTATGGTTAAGGGGAAATTTAACTTAAACATATTTCTAGGACATATCCATCTTTCGATGGATATGCATAATATAACCTATAAGTATCTATAAGTATCTTTGAGTTAAAACCATAGTAATTGATGAAGTAGCACAAATGGTATGGACCACTGGGTCAATTAAATGGTATCTAACAATTTATATAAATAGATTGATATCATATTTTGTACCGAGCAATTTTGAGAGGTTCTCTTATTGGATTGCATTGATATTGTGTTTGGACAACATAAGAAATGTTGCGTAATTCATAAAATAGATAAATAAAATAGATAACTCATCTTTTGGTTAAAGGTGATTTAATGTCAAAGCGTAGCTAACATGTAAGTACCATGAGATCATAAACACTTACAGCTAAAAGGGGTGTAGGATTGAAAGTAGTAAAACTTTCAGGTATAACTACACTAAATTATGCATGGTCAACAATTTGTTGAGGCATACAATAGGGCAATAGTAAATCATACAGGATGAATTATGATCTGATAATTGTGAGCTAATAGTCAGCTTTAGGACATTAAGCAGAAGGTATGATGAAAATATGCATGAATACAATACTATGCTACTGATATTGTAACCAAATGAAATCTGGAAATGATCTACACTTGACAAAACTTTCTCTGGTTACTGAAATGAACCACGCTCATACAATTTTCTTGTCAACTGAGCACAATTGTTTTAATTGCTAGAAAAAAGATAAAAAAATGTTTGGTATGATACTAACATGGTAGGAAAAAAAATGTTGACAAAGTTTTGTCATGCAGGTGATACCATGGGAATGGTATGATGGGTTGTAGCACAAATAGTACTATGTACAACAATACATACAATACCCGTATGACTACATATGTTATCTGTTTAAAATATGATATGTATATCAGTGTATAATACACAATGTTTGCAGGTATGCATGAAGACATTGGGTAGATGTCTAGAAAGACAACCAACTTGGTGGTTGCACAGAAGAAGAAAAGAAAGAAGTGGTTCAAGGATAAGTAACCATGGTTAAGTTTAGCATACATACGATTATAAAGAATATATATGATAAAGATATATGATGAATATATATATTCTTATTGCAGGCATATTGATGTGGAAAATATGCTTACGTATGTGTTGTATGCAGAGAAACTGCAAGAAGCAGGTGTTTAACAAAGAACACAAAGGCTTGGAAGAATGCAAAAAGTGAACATGCATTCTTCAGATAAAATAAAAAAATGAGCAATAGTCACTTTAGTAATATTAAGTAATAGATTATGATATGTATCATAGTTTAAATTATTCATCTATAAATTCTCACAAATAGTTTGAAACAATGTTACAGGTAGCTATGAAAGGAGGAGCACTCTTGGTGGCCAATGTAGCTATGGAAGAGGAGCACTCCTTGTGATCGATGTACATTTGAAAAATTGCATCAGATGGCAGAGCCATGAGATATGTTGATTCAGGAACCAACTACCTATGAACGAGGACATGATGCAGTGATACACTGAAGACGGTGTAAGATTTAAGGGGGGGGGAGTATATAACACCCCTACCTTTTGTGCTAAATTATTGTAAACCTAAGCTAAGTTAAAGCTAGGTTCAATATCCTCCCTTTTGTGTTAAATGATTGTAAACCTGGGTTGAGGAAAGCTAGGTGTGATACCCTCTTTTGTGGGTTAAACTATTCTAAACCTAAGCTGAGGAAAGCTAGGTGATATGTAATATGAAAAGAAAATGTTTTATTAAATAAATTAATAAAATAAATCACTTGGAGGGTGGAGCACCAAGAGAGAGAAGATTCTTGCGAAATCCCATGAGGAATGGGATAGAGATGAATATTTCATGATAAAGCTTCTAGATATGATTCTAGATAAGTTTGGATGGATTGTGGATCGATTGATGGATGGGAGATAAAGATATATCAGACATAAAATCTTTGCATGAGATAAAGGAAAGCTTTTATGAGGAAAATCCTCGTGGGAGATAAAGACAAGCTTTTCTGAAAAAGACCTAGGGAAATCGAAAAATACATAAAAGTGGTATGCCGCTAATGGTAACTAAATCATGAAAGAGGGTATTAAATACCCAGTGCATCGATCAATTGAGGATAGTTGATCCTTGGCAAGATCTTTGGCTCGGGGGGAATCATAGGTGATTCATGGTTGGGTGGTGGTGTTCCTCCCTCCAAGTGAGGTTTATTTGGTGTCATATGCATGGAATGTTTGTATGTTGATTTTTACTCTCTCTCTCTCTTTTATTGTTCCAATTTTCTTATGAGGAGTTTTCTTGGTTCTGAGAATATTTGAATGAATTACATGTGATTGGGTACTAATATATGTAATGGTGTTTTTAGCTATTCTGATGAGATTTACTTGCATGGTATGTGTTTCATGTTTAATCCTTACTTAATAAGATGTTAAATCATACAAATCAGTTATATGGGTTTCTTAATTACCTCTCTTATAGAAATAATGGATTAATTGATGCATCTGACCATTGTGTGTTCTCATCTGTATATCAAAGTTATTAGATTATCTTTACATTGATAAGGAAGGATAACATGTCTTAGTGTTTTGCAGATGTTCATGCATGCAAGGAATTAATGGTATATCATTTTAATTATGCATGTATCGGTCTCCAAGATATCCAACGAATCTAATTGGAAAATAGATATCCAGTGAATTGATCTTGAATATCACTAGGTTGACTAAGATAACTAGTGTGCCTATAAGGATATGATATTTCTAGTGTTGGGTCATAACTCAACAAACATTTATGCTTGCGATAGTTGTCAGTATCTGGTCTGAGGATCAAGTTATCTAAACCTTTCCTACATCTAACAGATCATCCTTAATGTTGACATGACATATAAGCTTTATAGACAAATTTACAAGTCCTCATCCTTTCCCTCTGTGGTCAAACTTAATAATGAATATGGAGTTTGTTATATAAATTTTAATATAGATATGCGGGTGGGCTAACAATACCCTTGACCAGGGTACAATCTGAGCAATAAATAACAAAAAAATTCACCGAAATGGGAGCCTATTAGCTAATTTCCAGGGTAGGCTCAGGAGGTACATTACAGGGAAGTTGGGTGACTGTATCAAAACCCTCACAAGAAACAAGGAAATACTTCTCCGAGCAATTTTGTAGAATCGTAAAAGGCAAGAGCTTGAACCTGAATGGGTATATAATTCAATGAATTTCATTGAAACAAAATATAATGTTAGCATTGAAATTAAGAGGAACATCATGAAGATTAGTTTGGAATTGTGCGTCTATCTTTGTTGTTCACTCAATTCAGCCGCTCTATTTTAACTGTTTTCATTTCTCACCCTTTAGCTGTTTTGCAATGGATAATTATATTCTTTTTATATATATAGGGGAACAAAAATATTTTTATTTATTTTTTATATTTTAATATAACATGACCAAAACTTTTCATCATCTCCTCATATTTGAGTATTAAATATTCATTAAAAACTTAACATTAGCTTAATATCATATTCTAAAAACCAGGTAAATAAAAAAAGCAATCTTCAAGGAATTGCTTACTGTTGTATTAAATCAAATGTAATATCATTTAAAATCTTGTAAGACCTGCAAAGTAATGTTTACACTATTTTTGGCTAAAAGGTAAAGGAAATGATTAAACATCTCATAATCTCCTCATATTTGACTATTAAATATGGATAAAAAACATAACATTAGCTTAATATCATATTCTAAGAATCAGATAAATGAAAAAGGCAATCTTCAAGGGATTGCTTACTATTGTATTGAACCAAATGTAATATAATTTAAACCTTGTAAGAGCTGCAAATAAATGGTTACAACATTTTTGGCTAAAAGGTAAAGGAAATGATTAATCATTAATACATGATTCTTTGACTATCACTATCATGGAACCAGTATCTATTTTTATTTTATTGGTAGTGGCAGATTATTTCTAAGACTTTTATAAAAAAAATATTATAAATAGAGGCCCATTGTCATGATAGAGTGATGATAGAGTGAATGTACACTAATTTTACTCAAGTATGGTAATCAAATTAAGAACCTAGGTATAGATAATTTACGATATTGGTTGAATCTTTAGTATTTATTCTAAGGAGGATATATTTATATATAATCATACTTAACTAAATTCATTGGATATGGATGAAGAAATCTTTTCTTCCACGTTCTATCAAGGGGATCACATTATCAAGTGAATTCCTTGCATTAACAAGTTGAAATCCATATAGTTTTTCGATATCAGCCCCATCCCATCTCCCAAATAAAATACCTAATCCAATGTACCACTCAAATGGTTACATATGATATTTCGAAACTCTTCATATTTATTTTGAAATTCAACATTATATTACTTCAAAAATGGAGTACAATCAACATTATTTGGTGATTCCTCTTACGGAAATGAGCCCATGAAAACCAATTTAGGGTAGTTAAGTTACATATGTTACATTTGACCAAAGTGTCTTTCAAGATGAGATACGAAATTGCACCTAGTTTTTGAAAAATTACAAAATTTTCATGACAATGGCTTTCGAGCACAGTAATTGCAAAGACTAAGAGATACATTTCATTCATAGTTGAAAAAGAGATAATTGAGAAAGCCGAAGAGCTTGCCATAATATCGAAGATTTTTTATAGACTAGAGGCCACAACTAGTTGGGTGAGGGTTGTCCATAAACAGAGGGTCGACACCACTAGCATTGAAAACAATCCACAATGGGGTCACACACCATGTGTTAAAACAACACTGACCCCATGACCCCGTTCATGCTTTGATGGTGGAACAATCTCGTGACCCTAGCTCTGCTTTGACATTTCCATGACCCCTCGACCCTAGCAATGATCCAAGCCATGCTTTGACCCCATTCATGCAGAAACCAATGGCCATGTTGTAGCCACAAACCTAACTGCAAGCATTGAACATGAGCCATGATATAAACCTATACCTCAAGAAAAGACCCTTCTCAGTTTGAATAACTCACCAACCCATGACACGGTTACGAAAAGTTTACCTCGGAGCAACCAACATGGTGTGGAAGCTGGTAACCAGAAGAGGGTGTATCCTTAGTGCCAACCCAATTTTAATATGTGTAGAGTGCCTATGAGTAATCATGGTGTCGGTCTTGAGTTCCTAGAAGATGGCTCGAGAATTATGATTGCACCTTAACAAATTTGTCCAAATGTGATTACACCAACAATCACCTAGAGACACTGAGTGTGGAAATATATTCTCATTGCATGGTCTGTCTCGCATGGAGACCATAGGAACTAAACTAGCCCTTGCAAACCCCATGACAAGTGGAAAACTAACTGAGTTCTCTAGAAAGTAGAGAGAAGTAGTATGCCGAGCATTGGTGCTGAGTCAGATTGCGAGAGAACGACCACTATCACCAAGGTGTTTGCAAATACCCACCATTTCTTTAACATGAATAATTTTCTCACTGAGATCCGTGGAGATGGCGCCTTGTAAAGAATTCGCACAAGCACCAAAATTAAAACTCCATGAATTGATATGAGTTGGGCTTAGCAGATAATGATATATTCCCATGATGAAATGGATATTGATGTTCTCGTCGATGAGAGTGAAGAGATCTTACAACATGAGTAAATTAATACTAGTGTATGCCAAGGATGGGAATGATGGATGTCAATCTAGCTCACATCGTGTTCTACATAAAGCGGTCTTTTCAGTGAGACTTCCCTTCATTTACAGTTGTAGTGGGGTAGACTTTTGCTTGGATATTTATTCACATGCTAATCTAAATTGCAAAGGAATTAATTAGGAGTAGTTCATTTCCATAGCCTTATAATGAGAGTATAATGCATAATTTTCCTTGAGATTAGCGAGATTATTTCCTGTGCAACGAACATGGGAGAAAATGGGAGCTTTAATATGCTTAATGTTCTCTATAACCCTCTAAAGATGAGATTCAACCCACCTGCTGGAGGAAGGTTTTGATAGAGTAGTGCCATTTTGGATTTTTTTGAGTATGGAGATAAGTAATAAAGAGTCTCCTTCAATAATGAGTTGATGAGATTAAGGGTTGTTGTAAGGCCATGTTCCAAGCCCCAAAGTTCCACTTCGTTGTTGTTTAAAGTACCCAACAAACCTACATAAATGAGAATAATATGACCTGCACTATCATGGAGAGAACCACGATGATTGGAAAGGTGAGTATTTCCCCTTGAAGCCCCATCGAAGTTGAATTTTAAGAAACCCAACAGGGGACGAGACCAAGTTTTCGGGTTGGAAATCTAGGGGCAGGGGGTAAATATAGAGTAAATAGGAGTATGTTGATGGATGTTTAAAACCTTGAGAACTATTTTTCTGTGGGTGGTGAGTCCCAGTCTCGAGGGTTCTAATGAACTGAAGTAATAGTTTCTCTTTAATGAGAAGTGATTAGGTTCCAAACTTTTTTAGTCAATGGGGCTTGAATTTTGAAGACTTAAGCATTAATTTCTTTCCAGAGGATCCAGAGAGTGAACCCATGCGTAAGCTGCTAGATTCTATTTAGGATGGGACTGCTATAAGGCAAGGTATTCTAATGCTCAATGTTGATGGGGATGGAATGATGATGAATTTTGGATCCATAAAAATCTTGGAGAAAACACTCCCATACTTTGTGGCAAAGACACAATCAAGAAAGAGGTGATTCAAATTATCCCCGTGATAGTATCATAGATGACACACTGAAGAACCTATAAATCCTTGTTTTTACAAATTCTCCCTTATTATAATTTTATTTCCGTTAAGTAACCAAAGGAATAGGGTCACCTTCGAATATTGTTTTAATTTCCATAAGTGTTTCCACATCAAATTAGTTTCCACCTAACAACATGGGATCAAGAGCTTGTATGCATATTTTATGTTCTAGTTCCCTTATGCCCATATCCCCATCTTAGGATATCAGGTCTATCATGCATAGCTATGTCATGGTCAATCAACATATTTTCTAGTAGTTGTAGTTTTTAACCCTGTACATAAATTACCTGCATACGAATTCTAAATCACAGGAAAAAATAAAAATGCGAGAGCATAACACATAAAACACATATACACAGAGATTTCCCACTGCATCCCAAAACCGAGACTACCAGCTTGATTTTTCATTATGTTCCTTTCAATGTTACAATACATATTTATACATGCCGAAGCATCCAATACCATGGACCGAAAAC
>APFE030137837.1:0-16765 GCA_000404065.3 Pinus taeda
CTTGAACAACTTGTGGGACCTTTGATATCCTTGGAGGTGACTATTCCAACCGAAGAAGTCCTCACACTCCAATAGAGCTGGCAACCTATCCCTTGAAAACACAAAAATGCTTGCAAACCAATTGTTAGTGCAAAAGAGACTTGGCATATAGAGACCAAGTTGAGCTTGTCATTCAACCGAGAATGACAAGCTACAACAAGAGTACAAAATATACCAAGCCCAAAGGAGATTTGAGATAGCTGCAAATCTCTCCTCCCTAGACAATAATGCCCTCAGGCAAATGCACAAAGAAAAACAACTAGATAGCAAATGTAAGATCAAACGAATAATAACATCAAACGACACAGGTATACCTCATCAACCAAAGAGTGCACCACAAGAGAAGCCAGTAACCCCAAAGACTTTTATTTATTTTTATGAAAGATGAGTACGAAATCCAGCAGAGTCTCCGCAAGCCCAACAGCTCGTTCTATGATCTAATATGAGAGCCAAAGGCTCATTTAAATAGAACTATGGGAGCCAATCCCAATGAAAAATGAAATGACAATTGTAAGTTGATGACAATCCCAATGTAAAAACGAATTTGTACAAGTGGCTGATATGACTGTCCATGTGTTTCCAAACTGCTGTAGGTGGCAGCCTTGACTGCTTAACTGTCCATCGAATATCTCTTTAAGCTGCTGTTTGAATGGCTGCCTTTAAACTGCTGTTGTGTGATTGGCTGCCATGTGTGGGTAAGAAGGGGAGACACACTCCCATTGATTTCTCAATAAAAATTGAAGGCAATGACACCATGCAAACCAAACTTCAATGCTGTCCTCAGAACTGCGTATAGACTTCTGTTAACTATGCGTATGGGCCAGTTGAATATGCTGAGCTCGGCTGCCAACGTAAACTGCTGTTGACTGCCCTTTGAACTGCTGTGCTGACCTGCGTAAACTGCTGGAATATGAACATGTCGCTGGCTTCATTGCGTATGTACGTTGACTGGCCGTGTGACTGCGTACTTTAATTGGCATGCGTATCTTTTTAGTTGGCTGAGTTATGTGTAAATCATATATAGTGAGGTGGGGTCCCTTCCCACTCACTTAGTTTACATTTGCACTTTTAATTCCAACTTGATTTAAATTAAATCAAAAGTGAACTTTAACAATTCGATGCTTTATGAACTTCAACGTGGAACTTTGTTGACTGCATTTGACTACCCTTTGACTTTCTTTGACTTTGAGCCTGTTATACCTTATGAGGTGGGTCCCACATGCTTGCCACATCACCCTTGATTCCTTGCATATTTTCCATGTCAAAATTTGACTTATTTTGACTTTGGGAAAATTTATAAATTTTTCCAATTATTCATTTTTTTGAATTTTTTCTTCATTTTTGCTACTGTCACTTGAAAAATCAGCTTTTGAGGGACTCTGAGTCATTTTTTGACCCTCAAAATGGGCTCTAGGAGAATGCTGGGCCTCTGAAGATGAATTTCGAGTGGTAATATGCCCCAGACATTTCCTAAGGCCATTTATTTATGCCTTTACATAAAAAATAATTAAAAAATCTCGTTTTGCGGGAAATTTTTAACTATTAAAAAATCCTACTTAGACCTAGCCAAATTCCACGAAACTTTTTGTGTGATCTAGTATGGTAATATACATCGAATCTAGACACTAAGATGTGTCAGGGGCTCAATCTTCAAACCGTCACCTCGGCTTTGGGGTAAAAATGAGTGAAAAAATCCAGAAAATTATCCGCCTCTGAATAATGAAGGGATAATTAACCGGATAAAAAAAACACTCCAAGGTGTACTCGTTTGCTGATCGAGTCCCACATCCTAGGCCTGTTACAAATTCAAGAAAATCATCATACTAGCATCACTTATTACAATTCCCCGCAGGGTGTGGAATCTGGGTACAAAGAAGAAAAATGATGAGAAGATAGAGGTAGAGTTAAAAAACTCTGTTGACTGATGACATCTGATGGTACAAGTGTCCTCTGGATCATCCTTGGGCATGGAGTCTTCACATAATCATCAGGTGCTACTCCAGTAGTCAACAGGTATGTGGACCACTTCTGATGGCGATCATTCTGCAACTTCCTTTGTGTCTGTATGGATTGCAGGGGTCGGTGGTTTGTGTGGATGACCCTTTCCTTCCCCAAAATGTAATGCTTCCATTGTAGACCGGCTTGCACAATGGAATACATCTCTTTATCATAAGTGGGATACTTCCGGATCGTGTCTGAAAGTGTCTCACTGTGATATGCCACTAGATGCCCTTGTTGAGTAAGGACTGCCCCAATAGCAAAGTCGGAGGCATCTGTTTTAATCTTAAATGGTTGTTGGAAGTCTGGTAATGTGAGCACTGGTGCAGAGCAGAGGCGATGTTTGAACAATGCGAATGCCTTCTGTTGAGATTCAGACCAAAATAACTTTGCTTTCACTCGTCCTTTGGTGATTTGACTCAAGGGCCAAGTGATATGAGAGAAGCCCAACACGAACCTATGGTAGAAATTGGCAAGACCCAGAAAGTTGTGGACCTCTATCAAAGTGGTTGGGGCTAACCAATCCCGAATGACTTGGATATTTGCCGTATCCACATGCACCCCTCGTTCATCAATAATGTATCCCCGATACTAAACTTGGGTCATGCCAAAAGTACATTTTTCCAAATTGGCACACAACTTGTGTTGCCGCAGTGTTTCGAGAACCTGTCGGATGTGGTGGAGGTGCTCTTCCCATCTCTCGCTGAAGATCAAGATGTCATCCAGGTATACCACTACAAATGAGTTGGTGAATGGCCGTAAGATGTCATCCATGAGCCTTATGAAGGTTGCAGGAGCATTCGTCAACCCAAAAGGCATAACCAACCATTCGAAAAGGTCCTCCTTGGCTTTGAAGGCAGTGTTCCACACATCGGAGGGCTCGATTGGTACTTGGTGATATTTGGACTTCAAGTCAATCTTGCTGAAATATTTTGCTCCGTTGAGTTGGTCTAGAAGATCATCAATCCATGGGATCGGGTACCTATTCCGGACAGTGATCTTGTTCAGCGCTCGATAGTCAATACAAAGTCTCCAAGTCCCATCCTTGTTTTGTACCAACAGGATCAGGCTCCCACAGGGCGATGAACTCAGCTGAATGTGACCTTTCTGCAGCAACTCCTGAATTTTCCACTTGATTTCATCATTCTCCAGAACCAAGCGTCGATAGATTGGTCCATTGGGTAACGACGCACCTGGGGTCAGATCGATGGAGTGCTTGACCTGATAGTGCAGAGGCACCCCTGTGGGGGAGGTGAAGATGTCCTCGTACTCCTCCATGACCTTGTCCATCTGTTCTTGTCATGTGGAGGGGCCTTGTCTAGAGGTCATGGCCACTGTCTTCTTCTTTCCTTGAGGGTGTTTAAGCTTCTTCTGTTTAAACTTCTGCTTGACCTTGACGGCGTATCGGTACGCCATGCCGAGCGAGGAGATGTTCAGGAACTTCATCTCGTCCTAGATGTATCTATGTAAGCAGCTGTGGTACTTGAGTACCAAATGTTTCTCAGAATCCTTGAAGCCCAACTTCATGCACAGGGTATGAAAAATGTTGGTAAACTTCGGCACATCTTGGTCCCTTCCCTGCCGCAGCGTGGTCCACTATATGTATTTGTCCTCATAGCTCCCGACAGTGTAGTACTGCTCCTTGATGGCATCTCGGAATGAATTCCAAGTGGGAGCGGCTGAAAAGAGTGAGTTCGTGCTTTCATCATTCTGCTCATAATAGGTTTCCCACTTGTCCTTGACGTGGGGGAGGCCTTGGTAAGCGCAAAAGTAATCTTTTCTCGACTGGAAAAATCATGAACAAAAAAAATCCTTCTAACAGATTCAACCATTTATCTACGGCGTTTGCATCTATTTGGCCCTCAAATATGGGAATGTCAAAGTTTACTTGTACCTTAAAAGGTGTGGAGCCTCCAGACTGCCTATTGGGGGTGGATGCACCGCCGGTGGGCAATCGCTGAAGGATCTAGGCAAAGTTATCTATCATCGCGTTCCTTTGTTTCTCGAGGGCCTCCTCGAGCGATATTTTGATAGGATCTCCTGCTCCCTTGTCTTTCTTTTCTTCCTCCATGGGAGGCCATTGGGATTTACGAGGCTAGTCTTGCAAAGGTTTGATCAGTTCAAGCCCTAACTCCTTATATCTCGATCTCGTTGGGGACATGCAAAGAAAAACAGAGAAAGAGCAGGCCACTCTGATACCACTGATTCAGAGTTAAAGTGGAACACAACAAATTACAGATATAACCATAAATATAGAGATGCAACAGAAATAACACTTTCTTTGATTAATATCAAATAATGAAATATGCTTACAAACAATATGGAAATGATACTAGCTCGACGATGGTAGTTTATCTCTGAGAAGAGATGGGGTGGCTACATGCCTCTTAACTGTGTTATAATGAGGCTGAAGGGCTTTTTTATTATTGAACAATAAGAGCAAACCCTAAACAACCAAAACCCTAACCGGAGGAGATGTAACACCAAGAGTTTTATGGGTCCCGTTGGGGTTAGTTGGGCAGCGAAATTCCCCAGGTTGTGACTTGGTCATATTATCTCCGTTTGACGCGCATGATACCCTGTTGGAAAGATCTTTCCGAGGACTACGATGGAAAAAAATGACTTACAAAAAGTCACCGGCAGTAGATTGCCATAAAACCGTCATTTAGGGCCTCAAAATAGCTTTGGAAGTTTAGGACCCGAAAAACTGTTAAAAATAGTAAACTGTGCTACAATTAAGGAAACTGAAAAACTGAAAGAACAATGGTGGGCGTCCACGTGGAATTGGCGAGTGGCCACCAATATCCACCTGGATCAGAATACCTTCTTAAGGTGGGGTGCTTCATCGCCCACCAGAGGTTGGGACAATCAACGGTTCCTTTAAGGTATAAGGGGGGCAATATGAAGGGCCCTAAGAACAAGGGTGATGGGTATGATGATAGGGGTAGAGCTCATGTTTGGAATTTTCCCACGTGCTAAATTTGTATGTCTCGACCATTTCTTACATTTTATGGTACATTTCCTATTGAGAGTGGCCAAATTATGCTTTTTCTTTTTCCTTTAGTTGCATCAACCTCTGGAGCATCGTTCCAAGCTGGACCCAAGATGTGGACAAGGGGAAGGGGGAGCTAACTCCTTGTGGACCCAGTGGACAAATGTGGATCTAGATGGGGAAATATGGTGAATGGGGTTATAATGAGTGGAGGGGAGTGATGTATATGGTGTCGGGAAGCGGGACCACACAACCAAAATCGAGGATCCCATGTAGTGCCACCCCTTAAGCTAGTATCCAATAAAGGAGATCCCAAGATACTAGGATACAAGGTTAACCATCAAATTGGACACAGGAGACAAGATTACAAACCAAGCCCACTCTTTTTGCCTAATCCCCCTTACTATTCCATGCCCAAAAGTGCCCATGATAAGTAAACAAAAATACACAACTAATACACAACTACACAATGAAAAGCCATATCTTTGGGGTTGGAAGGCACACTTTCAAACATACGATCATAGCCGATGGGTGAGGGAGCATACGACTAGCTCAGGTGGCGGAGATAGTGGCACATCAAGCTATCTGGTTGCTGCAAGGGGCTGTTGGATGAGGACCATTTAGGAGAAAATTTTTCTCCTATGGGTATTCCCCCACATGTGGTGGGTAACAAGCCTTACATTGTGTCTCTTCTTGAATGGGCCTTGTGAAATCACTTCAATCCTAATTGTTAGAATATCCATTTCAAGTAATTTCCTTCATACCATGACTCCTCCCATCGGCGAAAGTATGTAAAAAAACAGGGGACATTGATTGAGGTGACAATGGGTCTTTGTCCCATTGTTTTTACTTGATGTAGTAGTTGTCCTCTAGGTTCCCTCCCAGGGCCCTGCTAGATTGTGTGGCAATGCTTCCAACATGGAAAAACAGATAGAATATTTCTGTATGTTGACTGACATACCTGTAACAATACGGTAAAGATCTATGATTTCCTTCAGAACTCTAGTATCACTTCTTGATCCATCCCCAAAAAGTAGAATATATTCAGCAAAGGGAAGGTGGGTTAATTGTAAGCTTCTGCCTATATAGGAATATAGTAATTTACAGGGTAAGTTCCTCAGACAGAACACCAAAGGACACCGCTCACAAACAGATCACAGATCAATACATCAGTATTCTTGATGTGGTTAGAACCCTCAAAGAGGGAAACAGTCCACGGTCGGAGCCAAAGCGGCCACTTCAAGCAATTTATTAATAAAAGAAATAAAATTTATATAAGCTTCTGTCATGAACGATCACCCTACAAATGACCCTCCATGCTCTTTAAATAGAGATCATGGACCAATCGGGTGTTAGGCCACGGATCAAGTGTCGGTAATACTGAGGAGAGAATGAAGCGTCGGATCACTTCATGTCTAGAACATATCGTGACTGTCGGATTGTAAGTTACACATGTACATAGTAAAGAAACACACTTTACCTAACTCTACACTAGACCAAGTTATACTTAACTATTTCCTGTGTCGGAATATCCTAATATCCCCCCTTAAGAACAACTTGGGATAGGATTGAAGGATGTACAAATATGACACAATAGAAGGAAGGATGCATTAGAGCCTACCCCCCCTTAGTGACAACTTTCTGAACTCCAACAATAAATCGAAGTTTTGTAAACTTCACCTCTGTGAGAGCCTTTGTAAAGATGTCTGCAACTTGATCATCAGTTGAACAATATTGCACTTTAAGAACATGGTCATGAATGAGCTTTCTGATGAAGTGCATGTGTAGTTCAATGTTTTTGCTGCACTGATGTTGGACTGGATCTTTGCATAGTTGAATGGCACTTTGATTATCACACCAAAGTGTAGTCAGATGCTGCGGCTGAAAGCCAAACTTTGACGAGATCTGACGAAGCCACAAGGTGTCCTTACTAGCTTCTACGACACCACAATACCCGACTTCTGCATAAGAAAGAGAAATGGCACTTCGTTTCTTGCAAGCCCATGTAATAGGTCCAGAACCAAGAGTGAATACAGAACCTGCAGTAGACTTCCGATCATCAGGGTCACTAGCCCAATTGGAATCAGTGAAACCAATGAATTGAGGAGATACTTTTGTACTGTAATGAATCCGAAACTGAACTGTACCTCGAACACAACGAAGTATTCTTTTAGCTGCTTTCCAATGACTTTCATGTGGGTTTTGCATAAACCGAGCAATAAGGCCAACAACAAAGGAAAGGTCGGGACGGGTATGGGTTAGATACAAAAGTTTTCCTACAAAATGACGGTATAAGGTAGCATCAACTTCAAGGGAAGTACAAGTGATTGAAAGTTTGGCTCCAGATTGAAAGGGAGAAGGGGCGGGCTTACAGTCTTTCATGTGAAAGTGGTGTAGATGATCACAGGCATACTTGGACTGGGAAAGGGAAATACCTTCCTTGGATTGCAAGACTTGAAGACCAAGAAAATAATGCAAGTGTCCTAAGTCTGTCATTTCAAACTTCTTTTTAAGGCTAGACTTTTCATGGTTTATAAGGTTGGAATCACCACCAGTAAGGATAAGATCATCAACATAAAGAACAAGAATGATAAGAGACTTACCCACTTTCTAGGTGTAGACAGTATTGTTAGAATGACAATTAGAAAAGCCAATATCTAAAAGAAAGCTATTCATTTTCGCATACCAAGCCCGAGGGGCTTGCTTGAGACCATAAAGGGATTTCTTAAGCCGACATACAAGGCTGGAGTCTATTTGTATAAATCTAGTAGGTTGTTCCATATAGATTTCCTCATGCAAGTCCCCATGCAAGAAGGCAGATTTAACATCCATCTAATGGACTTCCCATTTGAAAGAGGCAGCAAGGGAAAGAACAAGACTGATAGAGTTCATTTTGGCAATAGCGGAGAAGGTTTCAATATAGTCAATGCCTTCAACTTGGGAAAAGCCCTTAGCAACAAGACGAGCTTTATGTTTATCAACTTTTCCATCTGGTCCATACTTGGTTCTATAAACCCATTTGCATCTAACAAGTTTTCGTCCCTTTGGAAGAGGAACAAGATCTCATGTATCACTTGCCAATAATGAATGATATTCTTCATTCATAACTACGTCCCAATTTGGATGGCCTGAAGCTTCTGCAAAGGTGTTGGGATCATAATTCGCTGAAGCTTGAGCTAGTAAAGAAGAGGCTCTATCAAACTGAGAATGTGTATGTCTCTGTAGGATCACCTACAAGAGCACTTGCTGCATCCCGAGTAGCACAGACCCATTTTGGACGCTGAGGAGCTGAAGGAGGATCCCGAGAAGGTGGGGGAGGATTGCCATCTTCACTGTCATCATCTGAAGAAGAAATATTTTTAGAAGTAGAAGGGAGAGAGAGAGGTGGCACATCTGTCGAATTAGGCTCGTAGGCTGATATATTTTCAGCAAACTTTACATCTCTTCTAATGATAACATTTTTGGACTTAAGTGGAATAAGTCTATATCCTTTGACATCTTCAGAATGTCCAACAAAAATACATTTTTCACTATTAGGTTCTAAAGCTTTATGTTTCTCATTTGGAATATGGGTCCATGCTTCACTTCCAAAAACACGAAAGTGACTTACATCTGGTTTAATTGAGCTCCATGCTTCTTCTAGAGTGATATTCTTTAAAACCTTAGTAGGAGTGCGATTTACAATGTAATTTGTACAGTTAATTGTTTCTGCCTAAAAATTAAGACTAAGTCCTTTAGATTGAAGCATACAATTAGCCATTTCCTTTAAGGTGCAATTCTTCCTTTCAGCTACACCATTTTGTTGTGGAGTATATGGAATAGTATGTTGCATTTGAATTCCATGCTCAGTACAAAAATTGATGAATTTGTTGTTAACATATTCGCTGCCATTATCAGATCTTAATTTAAGAATTTGATGTCCAAATTGTTTCTCAACAAAGGCCTTAAAGGCCAAGAACATGTTAAATACTTCACTCTTGAGGTTTAAGAAGTATACTCAAGTGCGTCTGGAGAAATTATCAATATAAGTTAAGAAATACTTGTAGCTAGAAAATGAAACAACTGGAAGTGGACCACATAAATCACTATGCACAAGCTATAAAGGGGCTGAGGCGTTCCATGAGGCACGTTTTTCAAAACTATCCCGATGATGTTCTCCGAGTACACATCTGGAACAAACACCATCTCTGCAAGATACCATAAGAAGACCTGTCACCATATTTTCTGTACATAGATTCTGAAGGGAGTGATAGTTTAAGTGACCAAATCGCTCATGCCAAAGTTTGCTCACTTCATCATTATGAGCAAGAGATACTGAGGGCAGATTTGATGACCCAAACTTGTTAAATATACAACCTTGTAGAATCATTAGTAATGGCAGTATTTAAAATCTGTTTAGGATCTCTTAGGTCCTTAATTACAACATCGTGAGGTGAAAATTCAACGATTTTACCTACACTTGAATGAGTTATCTGATATACAGATAGAAGGTTGCAGGATAAGGTTGGAACACATAATACGTCATTAAATTGACCATTGTCTAGATGAACAGTTCCAGTCCCTACAACACTAAGAGATTTATCATCACCAACATAGATATTTTTGGTGTTAAAATAATTTAAAGAAGAAAACATGGCTTTGTTTTTGGCCATGTGATAAGAAGCTCCATAATCAATGAGCCACTCATGAGAATGAGAAGAAGATACATTTAGTGCACAACCAGTTCGAGATGCTTGAAAACCATATGCAGAAAGTATTATTCCTGAAGATGAAGTTGAAGTTGAAGAGTGCTCCAGATGGATGTTATGCTTCTTTATTGCTGCTTGCAAGGCTTCCATTTTATTAAAGCATTTGGATTCTAAGTTGCCATCTCAATTACAAAAGTGGCAATGTCTATTAGTCTTCTTCCCTTTGTTTTTATTTGCCTTATCATTTTGTTGAAATTATTTTTCATTTTGAGACTGAAATTGCTTAGGACGTTTGTTTGGTTTAGGACCATTCTTTATAGGATACTGCTTCTTAGGAATCTTTAAATTTGGTTGTTGCTGGGCGCCTAAGGCTTTCTTAGAAGAGTTTCCAAAGATCCAGAAGACCAAGATGTAAGAGTTTTTCTTGTTCTCTTATTAAAGAATCACAAAAGGCATCAAAAGAGGGGGACTTTTAGTCTTGCCCTTGAGAAATGAAGGTTTCTTTAGTAGAATTGAAGGTGGAAACAAACACAGAGTAGGGTGGTCCCAACTTAGTAAAAAAGGAATAGATAAGGCTACTATCTTCTTTCTTAACCTTAACACTTTCCAAGAGAAGTCTAAGGGTCTTGAACTTGGACAAAAAATCTTCAATGGAAGAAAAATTATTTGGGTCCAATAGCAACTCATTTTCGAGTTGATAAGCTCTAATTTCATTTTTATTTCCAAAAATTTTAGTGAGTTGTTTCATTGCTTCATTAGGAGTATCAAGTTCTGCGATATAGAATCTAAGTTTTGGAGAAATAGACATGCCTATCAACCCACGTGCTTGATCTTGCCTATTTTCCCATTTGGTTGCCTTATCTTCATCTTTAGGTTTAGTTTCTTGGCCTGAGGCTATTCTGTAAAGACCTTTACTTCTAAGTAAATCCACAATGTAGGACCACCATTGGAAGTAGTTGGTGCTGTAAAAAATAACTTGGCATGGACTTTCCATTTTAACAGAAACTGAAGCTGTAGATGCTGAAATTAAGTGTTATAATGGAAAGATCTTGAAAAATTACGCTGATTAAAAAAAAAAGGCTTCCGGATGAAGAAGTTATGGCTTTTTGAAGAAAAGTTGTTGAAGATGCCAACGAAGTGCGTGAATGTGCGGAAGTGAATGATAATGTTATATTTAAAAAAAATTCTCCCCCCTTTCCAAACTTAATCTAATTAGATCACTTAAAAAAAAAATTATGTGAACCACTTTTATAAATAAGTGAAAGTCACTTTTACAATGGTACTTTATGAGATACTCACTAAATTGTAACTTAAATAAAAGATAAAGAGACTTTAGAGTTATAAGTGAATCACTTCTTATAATGGGTGAGAACACTTTTATATAAGGTAACCTTAAAACATAAGTTACATATGCTTTTTGAAAAAGTAACTCAACAAAAAGAAAGACTTGAACTCAAGACCGCTATTCTCATAAAGTAAATTTGGACCAAGTGAGCTAGTTTAAAAGGTTAGTAATTTTTGGAAAAGGCCAGGGAGTTTTTTTTAGTCACTGAAGCTTTGGGGTGCTTGCTTACTTGGAAAAACTCTTTTTGCCTACAAAACAAAAAACCACACAACTCAACACCGACATACAAAAAAACCAAACCTTATGGCGTGAAGTTAGCTTTCGCTAGAAACTAAATATTTTCCTCGATGTTTCTGATTTTCCGAGATGACATTAAGACGCGGCGTAAAAAAATATACGCATGAGAAAAATCCTTCCTTTCTGTTTTTGATTTGCCCAGATTACACAGAGTCGTAGGGAAAGAGCATACGCAGAAATGAAAGGTATATATTCGGTAATAAAAAAATAGAGAGCTAAATAAACCGAAATAAACAGAAAATAGAGAGTTAAATAAACCGAAATAAACAGAAAGATGAATAACTAAAACTGCAAATAAAGACTATATACCTCTAGATCTTAAAAATGACGTAGCTAGGGCTACCAAAAACCTTTTCGCGTGAAACGAAAGGGATTCCTCACTGGAACAGATGCTCCTGACACAATAGAGCAGTCTTCTCTGCCCAAAAGCAGTCAGAAACAGTAGATCTAGGAAACGAAAGTTGGATGCAGTTGTACCAGCTTCCGATTTGGATCACCAATGGATGCAGCCCTCAAATAGGTCTGATACCATGTAGGAATTACAGGGTAAGTTTTTCAGATAGAACACCAAAGGGCACCGCTCACAAACATATCGTAGATCAATACACCAATATTCTTGACGTGGTTAAAACCCTCAAAGAGGGAAATAGTCCACGACCTGAGCCAACGCGGCCACTTCAGACAATTTATTAAATAAAAGAAATAAAATTTACATAAGCTTCTCTCATGAACGGTCACCCTACAAATGACCCTCCATGCTCTTTAAATAGAGTTCATGGACCAATCGGGTGTTAAGCCACAAATGAAGTATCGGTAATACCAAGGAGAGAATGAACTGTCATTTCACTTCATGTCTAGAACATATCGTGACCGTCGGATTGTAAGTTACAAATGTAGATAGTAAAGAAACACACTTTGCCTAACTCTACACTAGACCAAGTTATACTTAACTAATTCCTATGTGTCGGAATATCCTAACATGGAATCCCATTTAAATTCTCTGTTCTTTTTTCTTCAGCTATGGCTCTGCTGAGTTCCTCAGCTATAATTAAATAAGAAGGGGAGCCATGGACATCTTTGTCTCAAACCCCTGATAGGTCTAATGAAAAAGAGGCTGAATCATTGATTAGTACAATAAAAGATATGGAGAAAAGACTCTTAATCATTCAATTTACAAATTAATATTAATTCCACCATGGAGAAGCATATCTTAGATAAAGCCAATTTCCCCTATCATATTCTTTTGATAGATCAAACTTTATTACCATAGTTATGTGCATACCTTCTTGAGTTACTACAATTGCATTGTGGATTTGTCTACCTGGTAACTAACCAAACTGTTCAGATTCCTGAAGAGATTGATCTGCCAGAATACTTTTGACCCTTAATACAATTGTTCTTGCTATGATCTTATAGATGCAATTTCATAAGGATAGGACTATAGTCATCGGATGATTCTGGTTTGACTATTATTATTCTCTAAGCAATAAAATTTGCAGCACGTGGACTCCTGTTGACATTGATCAATTTCTTGTCAGCAGTGTCTGGATTTGCTTCAGTTTCAGCAAAACTCGTTCCATCTAATACTGTATATTCATTGTTCAATTAAAATTCGATTTCTAGTAGGATAACTTTCAAGCCAATAACTAATTTCCCCAGATTCCTTGTCAGCTTTTAATTTACTTAAAAAGTAAACTCCAGTTTGACCAGAATCATAGGTTTATTTATGAAATTCTAAGGAGTTAGAGTGGAAGTGCATGATAACTGTTTCCTGTGAACTGTGGACCTGTTTTTAACTCACACAATTGTCTTTATATCAAATTTGCTCAAGTCTTTAAAATCTGTACAGTTTTACATTTATGTATTCTCTTCGAGAGTCAAATATATCCTGGTTTCTAGGCGTTGAAACCAAAAGCTACTTTTTCCCATAAAAAGATTTGCTTTAGTCTTACAGGTTTGGTCAATAGCTGTAAAATATCTCCTAAGTTCTGTAGCTTCTGTAACTTCTTTCCCTCAGCTTAGATCGCTTTCCCAAAATATTCACTCTGGAAGTGATTTGCATGCTTGATTTGACGGGGCTGGGAGGGAGCAGGGATGGAGAGCTTAGGGTGTGTAGCACAGCCTGTGTCATAGAGTAGAAGATATTGATTTTCTATTTTTATAGCACTTTTCTTAAAGATTACATTTTTTTTTTTTTTAGGAAAGGAAATGTGGTATATTTATACAAATTGTGACCAGTGTAACCCATAGGTAATTTGTGACGGTGTGTGGAAAGTAGTTGTCTTAGGACTTTCATTATACTCCCAGGGTTCTTTCTAAAAGTTCAAATAATACAAATAGCCATAGTAACTACTGCAATGAAACTGAGGCTAGGAGTTTCCAGACAATTTCCTCAAGATGCATTTCTTATGTTTATGTGGATTAATACAAATCTTTTCCATTTTTCAAATATATGTGCTATATTGTGAAATCAAGTGTCACCATTTTTATTAATTGGTGTACTTTAACTGAACTAGAGTGGTTGTTTGCAAACAGGTACGGAATGTGATTGGAGACAGAGGGTTAGAAGTTGTTGCAAACCACTGCAAAAAGTTAAGAAGACTGAGAGTAGAGCCCGGGGATGAAGATAGTGATGATGAGCAAAGTTTAGTCTCTCACATAGGGCTTTCTACCATAGCTCAAGGCTGCCTCAATCTGGAGTTTATTGCTGTTTACATAACAGATATAACCAACTTGGCATTAGAGACCGTTGGAGAATATTGCAAAAAGCTTAGGGACTTTCGTTTGGTTTTGTTGGATAAACAAGAGCAAATCACTGATCTACCTCTTGATAATGGAGTCGTAGCTTTGTTGCGCGGGTGTAGCGAGTTAAACAGATTTGGATTGTACTTAAGGCCTGGAGGGTTGACCGACAGAGGGCTTGGTGATATTGGAAAATACAGTACAAATGTAAGGTGGATGCTGTTGGGATTCGTTGGAGAACATGAACAGGGTCTCCTTGAATTTTCAAAGGGATGCTCAAAACTGGAAAGGCTTGAAATGAGAGGTTGTTGTTTCACTGAATCTGAAATAGCAGAAGCAGTGCTGAACTTGAAATCCTTGAAGTATATCTGGGTGCAAGGATACAAAGGAACGGCAACAGGTGAGAAGCTTCTGGCTATGTCACGGCCATTTTGGAACATAGAGTTTACCCCACCTCTCAAAGTGACAAGAGATGAACTTGATGATATGGAAGAAGAATCCAGTGGACACCAACCGGCACAAGAATCCAGTGGACACCAACCGGCACAGATCTTGGCTTACTATTCTCTGGCTGGAAGAAGAACAGATAATCCAGAGTCTGTGATCCTTTTATCACCTCATTCTTGATAAGTAGCAAAAATTTAGTTTAATTATGCATTTCTTGATTGTAACATGGAATTATGTACAGTAAGCAGCAGGAGATGATGAGGTGGCTGAACAATTCTGCCTCACCCAATTAGTGTGTTTTTCTAACAGTCTGGACAGATAAATCTTGCCATTCAGCTCTCATATTCTTCCTACTGCTGCTTGTCAAATAAGATTTTAGCGGACGTAACCATTCCATTATGCTTGCCTATTACCTCTTGTGAAAGGAGTGTCTGCTGGCCATGCTCTCTTCCCAGTATCATGTTTTGAGGTCTGCAGTTATACTTATACTACCACATTTTTATCTGATCTGCTGTGCACTAGTCTTCTGTACCTTCTCTGTGAGATGCCCTTGGTGAGTGAGCTAAATTTCTTCCATTAAGTCAAATTCTACACCTACCTTCTGTATGATCCAAAAGGGCTCTCCGTGTTGGAAGGTCCTAGAGAGCTGCTACAATTTTTACACTGAAAAGAGGCAGGCATGCACAAAGCTTTAGATGCGTGGATTCTGTATCCTAAAGTCAGTTCTGGAGATGTGATTTGATGGGCAAGTCCACTTTGACCATTTGTTTTCCCACGGCTGCTTTTGAGATAAATGCATTCATCAATAATGCTTTTAACGGTTTAACCAGAGCTCCAAATTCCATAGTTTCCTTATGAGAAGCTAGATATAAGTTGGTATGTTATAGCTCTGTTTGAGCTTATTAGTTTCAAAGATAATGTGGACAATTGATTCTTATGATTTAGAATTGCACATACAATATTTCTTTTATGTGGTTTTTTTTGCAAAATGCATTTTATATTTCAGTGCCAAACAATAATACATATGTCATGGAGCTCAAATGTGAGGCAGGAATTACTAGAATGTTCAGCTTGGCTCTAATCTAAACAGAATGTACATCTTTCCAGAAAATCTATTTATCGGCTCAAATATGTACAGCCAATTCTGATTTAATAGTTGTGAGGTGTCCCATTTGGAACATATTAGTCACCCAATCATAGATTTCACAGCGTTGCATTTTCCTTGCAAGGATATTATACTTGTCAGTTTGATGATATCCTGTGAGATTCACAATTGAAAGCAGGGAATCAAATGGAACCAAAACAACCCCCAATTCTGCTGTAAATCACAAGTGCCTTAGACAAGCAATGCACAAGCACACAAAAAAGAAGTGCCAAGCATAGGGGAACACCAAAGATATAGGTACCCTTAGGCATAAACACTTTATAAGAAGGATCAAGATCACAAGATGAGATGATCCCAATGAAAGCTTGGGATATGTGTTTCTACACAACTCAAGCGAGGTGTCCGTTAAAGAGGTGCTATGGGTACATAAACCAAAAGCACATAGCCCAAGAGGGTTATTGAGCCTACACATCAAGTTTGACTTGGTTGAACTTAACCATACCTTGTAATAGAATAAATGAAATAGAATATAGCCTTATCCATAATAAACAAGTGCACAATAATACATAGAAATAGACCATGGCCACATGTACGGATTACACCAATAATTCTGTCACCCCTCTTGAGTACAATGGGGGGCCACAAGGAATGATTACTAACTTTACACCCCCCCCCCTTAATGTTGAGGCAAGGACCAGATCACCCACCTAAGCTCCACATTGCTCCTTCATAGAGCCGTCAAGATCATCAATTGCCAAGGTAAGCTCTAGATGGATCAGGTGAGAAACACTATAATTCGATAGGGATATCAACGAATTGAGTAATAGCCTATGGTGGAGAAGCTTCTTCTTGTTTGTGCTCAAATGGGTCAACAAGAGATTCTCTCGTATTAGATTCATCCTTGAAACAATAGACCATTTGAGCAAGAAGGGCTCGAGGTGGAGGAGATTCCTCTTGATAGCATGTGGATGGACCAATAAGAAATTCTGTTGTATCAATAAAAGTGGAGATAGGCCAATTAGGTATAGGCCTTGACCTATTGATCCGGATTTAAACAGGAACGCAATAGATTACAGAGATAACCATAAATACAGAGATGCGATAACCATAAA
>APFE030137839.1:0-10967 GCA_000404065.3 Pinus taeda
AACTTTTAAATGTTTTCATAGCATTAGTTAATCTATTATCATTAATGTTTGTGTAGTAACAAAAGTGAATAAAATAACATAGGAGGCACAAAAAATTTAGGTGGAAAACCCCCTCCAGGTCAAAAACCACCAAACACTTTTCTAATAATCCTTTAACCTTCAACTCCAATTGAAAATAAAGCTCCAACTTCATAGAATCTATAAAAGAATTCTTCTCTAGCTCACACTGGATGGATGCTCCAACGCATGAGGTTCTTCAATAGTCAACTGAATGGATGCCCCAACATCCAATGAGCTACAACTCACCCTAGCACCACCCTACCACCCTGAAGTTTTCACAGGCTTGAACTTGTTGGTGACTCCATGCACCAGCCTAGCACCACCTTACCACCCTATAGAAGAATAAAAGAAGAATGGACTCTTGTACCAGGTAAAATGGTCCGCTTTACAATGATATAGAATGATGTAGAAGAAGAAGACACACTAGACCATAACCCCAACTATGACACAACTACCTAATGATGATACTAGAACTCCTGACACTGCCACTTCAACTCTTGGCAGATAAATACTTGTACAACTTTTACAATTATGCTTTTACAGTGACTCTGTACAATGATACTTTTACAATGATTGTATGTAGTGCTTCCCACTTGAAGACTTCATGTGGTGAACTTCTTGTTGTTGTTCTGCACCTTGATTTCTGCTCTTGTCATGCTACCCTTTCTCACTCTTTAGAACATTAGATTATGCATTGAGTCTTCTCTTGATGAATATATAATACCTGCAAAAAGTGTTCAAAGAAATACCCATGACATGATAATAGCAAAACTTACCTCATCCTGCACAACATATGTCAGTGCTAAACAAAAACAACAAATTAGAATACAAAGAAACTAATGCAATTAATAGATGAAAATGCATATACAGAAGATACTTACTTGTAGCTTACCTCCGTTGCATCATTTTGCCGCATCTTGCTCGTTGTTGCCCTAGAAAGTCTAGTCCTTTGCACCCCTTGACAACACTTGATCTAGTTTTTCTTACCTTCTAGGAGTATGATATTTAGTCTGATGTATCTCTGCGATTTCAGATCCCCAACATGAGAAATTTGGTCCTATAGAAGCCCTATAATTCTTCTTTTCAATGCCATAGGTCTGACCCAATTTGGACTCTTTAAGGAAACGTTATGCCCAATCTCTCACAATGACCTAATCATGGACTAGTTCAGTAGAGCGAACTTTTACGACGTACCATGTGTCATTGTTTCCTCCTTCGGCTCTGAAATTGATACAAGGAAAACTACAATCCATTCACTATCCACCACTTTTTACAGAATTCCAATCCTCTTCTTTGAGAGAGAGTTATGACGATTTTCCCAAGGTCACTTCTTTGAGATGAAATTCGGCAGCCTGCAAAAACCCTAACTTCCACAGATCATATCTTCAAAAATATAACGAACCAAGATTTGAAATTCAGTCACTACGTTAATCAAGATTTCAAATCAAATGGGTTTTACTTTCAATATCGAAGACTTCGCAAAAATGAAGTTATAACGAAAATTCCACAATCACTACATTTGGAGGATGTATGATATTTCTTTTTATAGAGTTGAGAAGGGCTTATATAGAGAATGTTGGAGGGATTTTAGAAGCTTAAAAAAATATTAATTATTGACTATTCAATGACCAAAACCAATTATGGGTGTTATGCCACAACCCTATAGGGTTTTAGACCACTAACTGGGGTTACTAACTTCAAACATGAATATCTCTCAAACCGTGAAGAATTACTTGGCGTACCATATATCAATGGAAACATCTCGATGAGTAGAATCTATCTAGAAGATCCTTGACTCAAAATAGAGTAAGTTGTCAAGTAAAAATTCCCTTACAAGATCAAGGTAGCCCCTGGTGCTTCTTGGGTTGACATCAATAACAACCTCAAATCATCTTTAGATCAACAGATTTACATTTAAAATACCTCATCTTCAGATCAACAGATTTACATTTAAAATACCTCTTTCCATAATATGAGAAGATTTTTTCATGTCTGTGAATGAAGATCCTCTCGATATAATTTGGTTAGAACTGCACTCGCTACCAATATTCTTTGAAAAACGATTCTATTTTTATTTTTTTAATAAACAAAATTTTTTAATAAAGAGTAATATATTTCATGGTGAAGTACATGGAGTTTAGGTGAGATGGAAATATTACATATCACAAAGGTATATCTTTGGGTAGTAAGTGTAGTGCATGTAGTAATGGAACTCGAATAAAAAAAGGGGAATCAATTCAACAACTTTTATGACACTAAGTAAATTACTATGAAGTACATGGGTAAATCAAGTGCATTACTTTCAAGTACATGGGTAAATAAAGAGAAAGAAAAATACTTTACAATGTGATGAAGGTTTGACTACTCCTTTTTTGGGTAAAACAATTCTTAGATATATATTGAAGTTCATGACATAGTTGCAGTCACCATAACTAGCCTAATATTACTCTTTGTAAAAATTATGATTATTTCTTTGTTCCAAAATAAATCCCAACCGCAGATAGACAACCTTTTCTCAAGACTATACACATTTGTTGGGAACCAAAAACTATGAGCTTCAAGTGCTATATTGGTTCCTCCTTGGCAATTTCGTTTACAAATGCAAATACCTAAGTCAATCCAAATGGAATAAGAAAGATGATTCCAAATATAGTTGAAAACAAAATGAAAAATCTACCAGCAAGCAGACCAATAGCTAATTTTTGTTGTCATCTCTGTTTAATCATGCATGAGATCGAAGAAAACCAATTTTGAACTTCCCCTATGAATCAACACAAACTTGCATTAACTAAAATTCATGTTGGAAATCTCTAATGAAATGGAATGGGCTTTCTTATAGTTCATATTTAATACAAATTGGTTCTTTGGGAGGTTCAATTACCAAAAGAGCCATTTTTTCTCGCACTTAGATGCAATCTTGAAGCTGTAGATAATCTCTCTAATGAGTAATTGCTCCCAAACCATGTATCTATTAACCAAGGATAGAAGACATTGGCATGACCTATTCAAATCAGGTGAAACAAACATGAATCATTATTACTTCCTTAAAGTAGTAGGATAATTGAATAATTTATATTTCATTTAAGAAGTGGAGAAATTGTTGGGTGTGTGCTATATTCTTTTCAAGACTAGCCACAGGCACGAAGCCAAGAGTTTAGAGGGGGGACAACGAGCTTCCCCTTCCTTGTGTCAAGTATAGTGGAGGGTCACAAGGGGGCGGTAGCCCCTTGCATGGGGTTTTCTTGGACCATATATTAGGTGGATATACCTACCTATGGTTTTTTTCATGGGTTTCACACATGGTTTTGAGAATGATTGTTTTCTTCCCATGGTATCTTGTAGATCCAGTAAGGGGAACTATGGTTATTTTGTAATCCAGGGTTAATGGATTGGGGCTTGTGGATGCTTCGATATGTATATATATGTATTGTTAGATTGAAAGAAATATAATGAAAAATCAATCTGGTAGTCCCGATTTTGGGATCCATGGGGAAATCTTTCTGTATATATGTTTTATGTTTTATGCTCTCGCCATTTTATTTTCTGTTTTTAAGAAATTGTTCACATTTCTATACATAGGTTAAAACCTACAAAAATGGATAAGATCATTCAAGGATAAATTCGTGATTTTCAAAGGTAGAAATTATTTGTTTGATGAAATTGTATGTTCTAGATTTATTGATTGTAAAATTTATTGAAGAGTTGTTGAGGTTGTTGATTAGAGTTTGTGTTTTCAATTAAGTTGATAATTCATGGATCGAAATTGATTTATGATGTGGGGAAATCGTAAAGTAAGTAATTTCAAGGTGAATTTTTTTTGCTTAATGAAATTATAATATACCATTTTCAATAGACAAAAGACTCTAATTTATTCCATTAATTTCTTGAAGTTATATGACCAAATAGACTTAAAAGCACTAACAATAGGTGTGATAATATTAGCTCACACATGCATGAATAATTGTTCCTAGATTTAGACTCAACTAAAACTAACAAAAATATGAGCTAATTGGGAGAAATTATCTCTAACACTCCCCTTTAATTACAATCACTAATTCCTACAAATCTAAGTGCCATATAGGCTTGCAATACTTGGATCAATTCAAAAACTTGTTTTACTTCTCCATATTGGTGCATGTTCTTTTCGCCTTTTTTTCCCTTTTTCTCTAAACTTTATATTCTACAAACATAGTGTGTTATTCAATTTCAACTTTACTTTGATAGTGTTATTCACTATGTCCTCGTCTTTGATTTCTTTTCTACATATACTTGAACCATAGCTACTGCTAACTAAACTTTTATGTTAACCTACTAACTAAACTTTTATGTTGAAATGTGTAAGATAAAAAACAATGTCTTCATGTTATTTCATTTCTCTTCCACCATTGGAAGAGATTCAAAAATTTTAATGGGTGTATTTATATTTTTTTTTGTTCCTCTTGTTGTTGTAGCCATAACGAATTTTTCATACTTTCATATTCACCATACTTGGGATTTGCAAGTTGTAGAAAATTTATAGAATTGTCACTGCTCAAATCGCGTTAAGTTTTTGACTATTAACGCGGCTCTCCCCTGAGTTTGAACGCGTTATAGCGCCCTGTATAGAATTGTAGGATGCTTTAAAGCTCAAATCACTAGAAAATAATATGTTTCTTTTCTTACATGGTTTGTTGATAATACATTTTGCTGTGTAACCTCGCTTTAATATCAACCAATTTGTTCGAAAGATAGAGGAGACAAAGCATGAATTCACACATAAAACACTACTGGTTGCTCTTCTATTGATCACATAAAACATGATACTTACAATAAACTTGATGAAAAGTATATATCATTTTCAACTAAACCTTAACATACATCCACATGCAACCATACATAATCAAATACTCACTCACTTAGTAAAGTGACTCTCTATATCTAACCAACTCCACATGCATAAATAATTAACGTATTTTAACATTTCATTTAAAGTATAATCCAAAAGGGAAAGTAACTAGCAGTAATATTTGTGGCACAAGAGGGCCTAATATGATGATTCTACGAAACCACAAATCCCAGGACATCGCAGTGTGTAATTGCTAGACTTATCAGCACTTTCTAAAGTGGTTCTTCAATCCTTCCCGGGAAGATTTATATATATGCCAAACCCTCCCTACAACTGTCGGGGAATCCAATCCTTCATTGATTGTCGGCATTATATTTAATTCTTTATCGCGTTAATCAAAATACCTTACCCTTCTGTACAAACTTTCACGATAGGTTGAAAAGTATTGCCGACAGTAAGAACAGCCGTAGCCACAAGCAATCCAAATCACGAGATTATATAAATATATATACACACACCCCAAACAGAGCAATTTATCTCTCTGGTTTTGTTTTGTAAATCTCAGCACAATATTTGCAGCATTGAGATTTTTGTTATATCAATCTGTTCGGTAGTGTGTTAGGAGAGAAGATTAAGATACGGGATGGAATCTGAGTTCGACCCTACTGTTCGCATGGAGGAGACCCCTGAAGCTCACATTGTAGAGATCGATCTCCCAGGTGATTCCCTGAACATATAGTTATACCTTTCGAAATTATTTATTTCGAAATGCATGTATTTATTTTTACAGTACTTTTAGGGATAACTGACTCCATGATTTATCTGTGCAGGTTATAAAAAGGAAGATCTGAGAGTGCAGGTTAATAATGGAGGGACTCTTATCATCAGCGGAGAACGTAGCGCGAAAGAAAGGACGAAAGTGGGAGGGAAATCGGAGAAAGTGCAGAGAGGGGGGCAGAGGTTCAGAAAAGTTATCGGCGTCCCCCAGAATTTGAACTTCGATGGTATCACTGCCAAGTTTGGGGATGGAAAATTGCGTGTTTCCCTGCCTTTGCTTCACGTCTCTGAGCAACAGAGTCAAGAGACGTTTCCTGGCAGTGGAAAAGCAGATCAATCGCTACAGTCGGATGTCGACAGATCGAGTCCCCCAGGGCAACAAGATTTGAGGAAGGAGAGCGCTGCACCTGCACAGGACGATCAGAGCGCAAGACATCCAGAGGCGATTCCACAGGGTGAAGATAAAGAAAAACTCACTATAGCTGCGGAAAAATCAAACGAATTGCTGCAAGAAGAAAAACCAGAAGCGCCTCAGCAGGCCGAAGAGTTCGTTGGCGAGCTACCAACATCAACTCATGCGCAGGCAGTATCTGAAGAGACGGCCTCTGCACAGCGATCTGAATGTATACAATTGAAATCGAAGCCAGACGTCGGGCCGCAGCTGCAAGAAGATGGAGGACCGAAGCCGGGAGTCCTGCCGGAGATCAGACGTCCTCTACAGGAAAAGAAAGAAGAGGGCGGTAGTGCAGATGAGGAAAAAGCAGCAAAAAAGGATCATCATATTGTTGAGAAGGAAGGAAATGGAGATGGTGTTGGACGTATTGTAAAAGGATACATTCTTCAGAAACAGGAAGAAAAGAAGGATGATGAAAAGTGTTCAACTTGGCGAAGTGACAAATTTCCAGATGTGACACGAATTCCGTTTCCAGCTTCCTGTAGTTCAACGTTTTCTAGGCGCGGGGTGTTGATAGCATCCACCCTGGTGGTTCTATCCGTTGGGTTGTACATGACTTATAAATCAAGGTCACGCCATCACATTTAAAACCATCTCTACTCATTTCTTTATCGTCTACGGCGTCACATAGAAGTGCATACCAGATTCTTTGTAAAAGCGTGTAATATTTCAATTTAGCTGTTTTTTAATACGAAATTCTGGGTTTGAAATTTCACAAGACTTTATTGTAGGTTACGTGTTTGGATTTCAAGATTCCCATGTTTTAGAAAATAAAAATACAAGGATTATTTATATTTAATAATTTGGAATATTTTTTTCTAATAATGTAACGTTTGATAATCAAGAGTTTTTAAATAGTTTTTAATATATAGTTTGTTTAAAATTTGATTATAAATATGAACTTGTAATTTCAGGTGGTAGTTAAAAAAATTTATTTTATTTAATAATTTTAAATTATTATATTTTTTATAAAATAGGAAAATATTGTATTTTTAAAAATTATTGATCTTTAGACATTAAATTTGTTTTACATTTAAGTAGAACCATTATCATCTCAATAAAAATAGTATTTTAAATTTTCATAAAATTAAAAATAAGAATTAAAAAAAATACAATAAAAATTTGTCATCTAACACAATGTCATTTCACCAAAAAAAAATACAAAAATAGTATGCCTCGAGTGTTAAGTTAAGATTTCAGCTGGTAAAAAGGGGTCTAATTAGGGGATAATATATGTGAAAATTATAATATATATAAACATGGTACTCATAAACTAAATAGTTAATGGTACTTATATAAATTAAATAGTTAATAAATATAGATGGGTATCAAAATATTTATCTCAAAATATATCTCACATTATTATAATAAAAAATAAAATATAAATTGATTAATTACAATTGTAGAATTCAATTTAAATACATATTTATAGAAGCGGAGAGGATGTTGTATAGTATTTTAATTTTTTTTATTTTTAGATTTTTTAAATTCATTTTGGGGATATGACAAAATTTCAATTTGATGACCTAGAAAAGTTACACATTCATGTTTGTTAAAATGAGCCTCTAATTAATGAGCTTCAATATTTAAGTGTTATTGTTATTAATTATAAAAATTGGAGAGTATTAAGTTAATGAAGTTTGTGAGTTCAAGTTAAATCATATTGAGGATAAAAACAATTTAGAGTGTGCATGTCAAAGTTATTTTAAGTGAGTTGTTTGTAGAGAAAGGTTAAATATTCCTTTTAAATTATTATTGCTATTAGTTATAAAAATTGGAGAGTATTAAGTTAATGAAGTTTGTGAGTTCAAGTTAAATCATATTGAGGATAAAGAACAATTTAGAGTGTGCATGTCAAAGTTATTTTAAATGAGTTGTTTGTAAAGAAAGGTTAAATATTCCTTACCCGTTCATTATAATCATTAAATTTGTGTAATCAATTGTATAATTGTAATTTTGTGTTTTTCTTTTGTTTTTTCAACAAATTAGTATCAGAGCCGAGAAAAAAACTCTTGTTATTGTATAGTTGTAATTTTATATTTTTTCTTTTACCTTTTCAACAAATGAGTATCAAAACTAAAAAAAAATACAAAATTAGTTAAACCAACCTAACGAAGCTGACAAAAAATACAAGATTCGTTAAGCCAACGGAGCTAAAAGAAGAAAACCAACGATTTCTTTTTAAATCACAAAATTGTCGCGTAATTAAGGTGCGACTAGCATACATTAGAAGTGTAAAACGTGCGGTGATTTAGGGTAAACTTCGAAATTCAAAATCTCTCCAATACAGCGCAGCAATCCTGTGTCTGAAAGGTGCACTAACCCGTTTACAACTTTAAAAGGTCGCGTATAATCAAAGGTTTAAAAAACTTTTGGTCAGGAAATCAAACGGTCTCGATGTTTTGTTTTAAGTGATACTACCGTTTTTTGACATCCTTTTTAAATAAGTAACAACCTTTTTTTCGGAGTGTTTTGTTACCATATTACAACTATTAAGGGGTTTGTTAAAATATTATAAAGGTTTTTTTTAAATGCTTTTGAAAATAATTTTAAAATTTTTTTCTTGAAAGGGATTTGTAGAAGTTTATTTTTATAAAGTTTTTAATTAAAAGATTGAAATTTGGGGTTATTAAAAGCGAGTTTATTTACAAGGTGCGGTGGAAATTTGTTTTTAAGAATTTTGAAAAGTGTTTATAAAGTTATTTAGTAACATAAAATTTTATTATTTCAAGAGTATTTTTTTGAAGAAAGGTCACAGTTTCCACCATTTACACAGAAGGATTGAGATGTGTGGGTCATTAAGAGGGAGACCACGTTAAAGGTTCATGATGTTTGGGATTATGTCATGAATGGATTTCACGAACCTAAAGACGAAGCAAAAGAACGAGCCCTCACTAATGCATAGAGGGAACAATGCAAGAAAGACAAAAAGAAGAATGTGCAAACGTTCGAGCTTATCGAGCAAGGAGTGGACCGAGCAGTGGTCCAGAAAATTGGGATCACATCTTCAGCAAAGACAGCACGGGAGACTTTGGCAACAAACTATAAAGGTATGGTCAAAGTAAATATTGTTAAGTTGCACAATACTAGAAGAGATTTTGAAAATTTGCAGATGAAGGAAATAGAGGATATCAATTCTTTTATGAATCGAGTTTTCACTATCGTAAACTAGTCAAAAATTTATGGTGATGACATAGAAGATCAAAAGATGGTTGAGAAGGTCCTCAGACCTTTGTCTACCAAATTTGGCGTTGTAATAGAAGCCATAGAAGAGGCGAGGGATTTGGAAACACTGACAGTTGATGATTTGATGGGGTCACTTCTATCCCATGAGGCAAGGATAGACAAAAATAAGGTTTCCACTTTAGAAACCGCTTTCCAAAGTCAGGTATCTATTCAACAGACATAGATCGAGGTAGAGGACAAGGCGGAAGACATGGTACTCAGAGAGATGATAAAGAAGAACAAGAACATGAAAGTGGAAGCAATAACAGAAGCTCCAAAAATAATCAAAGAGTCGACAAATCAAAGGTAAGATGTTATTATTGCAATAAATTTGGTCACTATACCCATGATTGCAGGAAGAACATAGCTAATCAAGGAAAGCAGAGAGCTAATGTAACAACAGAGAATACTGACTCCATGTTCCTAGCTTGTCATACGATGCATGAACCTTCTGATAATGTGTGGCTATTAGATAGTGGTTGTAGTGACCACATGACATGCAACAAGAATTTGTTTGCAAATCTGGACTAGTCTATGAAGACAGAGGTAATGTTGGGCACTGACAAGACTGTGGATGTAGATGGAAATGGAGTGGTCAACATCATGACCAACTAGGGGGACTCGAAGACAATTTTAGAGCTATATTATGTCCCTGGTCTCAAACATAATCTGATAGGTGTCAGTTAATGCAAAAATGATACAAGGTTATTTTTTAGGGACAAGAGTGTGTTATATATGATAAGCCTCCAAGAAATTAGTTGATAGAAAAGGTACAGATGATGAGGACCATACTCTTTCCTCTAATCATGAATTACAGTGATCAGGTCAATTCTTTTACAATTGCATGTTCTAATGATTACTGGTTATGGCACTTTCAATTTGGAAAATTGCATTTCTTTAGTTTGAGAATTTTGTAGTAGAAATAGATTGTTAGAGGATTACCTCCCATCAAAGAACCTTCTAGTACTTTTGAGTGTTTCATCTTGGGAAAGCAACATCGTGAAATTTTTCCAAAGGGAGTTGCATACAGAGAAAAACATCCATTAGATTTGGTTCATACATACTTGTTGTTATAGACATTTTTGGGCACTGCAACCCCAATCATACATGTCCATAAACCAAGGGATTCTAAGTCCCTAAAAGTGTTGCTTCACACCCTAAAGGAACAAGGTCAGCTGATTACATCATCTCCCAGAAGTTCTCCATGGAAAACTGCTCAGAACTGGTCAAAACTGGACCATACAAGCTGCTCAGTGCTAAGGGTGCGATGCATCTCACCTGCTCAGTGCAAAAAGTGCAATGCATACTGGAAAGCCCTTTTGTAGGGTGTGATGGGCGAGAGTAGACAAATGGCAGAGACAGTTTGCAAGGTGGATGATTATGGAATCTTCCAGAAACTTCTCCAGTGACACTTGCCTCTCTGAATTCACCCAGGGATGAGTTAGAGATCATCAATCTCCAAGTCGAATCAAGAACTATCAAAGAGAGGACACTAATCAAAATCCCAAAACCTGACTCACCCCCCTGCAATCATCTATATATGGATCCTTCATCCCAGAGATCCAGAGGCTGGAATCTTGTATCTTGTAAGGAAGTGTTGTTGGTTTCCTGGTGCAATATCATAGT
>APFE030137846.1:0-13403 GCA_000404065.3 Pinus taeda
TATATATATATACTCATTCAAAACATTTTATTTCAGTCATTATTCTTGTCATTGAAACTATTATATTTAGTCATCATTCATGGTTGTATGGAAATTTACAAAAGAGTCTATATTACATAAGAATATTAGTTGCAAAACCACAAGTTGTGAAAACTTTCAGCCCGAAAACAATCAACACCTTAAATTGAGGTCAATTTTACTAGAATTAGTACAATATTATTTATATGGATTAGGTTGTTATCATTTTTTAATTTTAATTTTATTTTAAATAATTTTACATTTCCATTTTTTTATTATTACAAATGATTACTTAACACAACATGATATTATAACATCTCTTTCATATTGGGTTAGAGAACTTTTCAAAACATTTCAAAACAATGAATGATATTATAGCATCTCTTTCATATTTGGTTGGGTTAGACCACGTTTCAAAACAAATAAGATTATTAAGAGTTCTGGAAAAACAACTATATTAACATAATATAAGTTTAATTAACCATTTAGTGATTGTGTTTATAAAAATATTTATGTTTTGGTTGGTTAGGTAATAGATATAAAGATTATTAACATAATTTCTACATAGTATAATAAGTATTTTGATTTTTTTAAATTATATTTTCAAACTCTTTTAAATATTTAAATTTTTTTTTCCGGGAAAAAAATCAAAACTTTTTATTAAGAGCGATAAAAAGTTTTACAAGCAATTGAATCATATGCCACCACATCTGGCACAGTAGTCTGCTGTTATGCTCAACATTTAAGGAGCTGTTCTGCTGATCTGTTGGACACGAACACTTTACATTCAACCTCCCAACGTAGGTGCAAAAGCAACCATGAAGCATATATGCGATACAAAGACTGGGGTCTCCTTCACCAGAAGGAAAACAACCCCAAAAAACAGAAAAATATATATGTCTTAAAGCCCGTGAGCAGTTCCAGATTGCTATGATTTTAAATATGCTGCTACTGATAACAAGAACTAAAGAAAAACAAAGCTGGAAAAAACATATATATACATATAATATATAATGCCGCTACAAAACTGCTGTCAAAATAATGCTGGAGGTCCGATGTCAAAGAGACTGTGCATAAGGAGGCATATTTGATCTGACTGAATGCCCCTGTCTGATCTCTTCTATGACCCAGTTGCCCATATCCAGTTGAACACCAGCTTTAGAAAGCTGGTCTGCATCTTCATTCTTGTCCCTGTAAATGTGGCTAATAGAAAAAATATTAAAAGATGCCTTTAATAAGAAAATTTCATCCACTAGAGTCCTCAATATCTGATTTTGACAAGATGCTTTTCCATTGACCCAATTTATGACATTATGACATGAGGTACTTGGGACATTATATCTTGTCAACATGTGATGTTAAGGTTTGATGTTTGACACTTGTTGGCCCAATCAGTATGTGGACCCATTTAAAGATAAATTATATAGCTTACATAACTTAATATAAACTATTTATGTGCGTCTCTTTGATGGTTTATAAATATTTTTTTATGGATGTGTGAGATCATTATTATAACTAATTTTGATCACTTCACAACAATAAAAAGCTCTCTCCTAACACTTCCAATTATATTTTAAATTATCCCACATAAATGTAAACAAAATTATGCCATGTACTTGTTCACTATTTTTAATTGTTTTCGTTATTTTGTTTTATTAATGATAATGACCATAAAAGTACATCGAAGCATATTCAATGCAGCTCAATTCGAGAGGACTTCACATATGCAGAATATACGGAATGTAATACAGGTCGTCTCGTCAGGCTTTGACAATATTTAATAAGTACTCGCTTTCATTGCTTTCATTCTTAACAGACGGTGCAAAAATGCGCAAACAAAAAGCCAAGACAAGATTATCACATACATGGTTCTGATATTGAAATAAGTTGCTCCTCTGAATACCATTGCTCTATGCTAGCATGACCTCTCCCCGCACCAATTGTGACATGCAATTGGCAAAAATGCGCAAACAAAAAGCCAAGATAAGATTATCACATACATGGTTCTGATATTGAAATAAGTTGCTCCTCTGAATACCATTGCTCTATGCTAGCATGACCTCTCCCCACACCAATTGTGATGTAATACAAGACTACGTGTATCTCGGCCGTCATTAAATTGTTCCTTACGTCTCTCGCTATCCCAAAATTGCCAACAGATTTGATTACTGTTGATACACTCTAAAATAGAACCTCCAACTCCTATTCTCCTTTTTGGGTTTTATCAAACTGATTGATGCACACACATTTTCGATATTCTCTTCAACTATCAATTTCAGGATACGTAGGAAACATTGTTCGGCATAAAAAGACCTTAATCTTTAATGGAACATCCATAAATTTCTCGTTTGCATATAATTCACGGAGTCGGCGTTCTTCGCGATAACCATAAGAAGATTTCAAAAATTTTAAAACCTATTACGCTACGTTTGTAATGATAATATTGTGTTCAGCGCAATGGAAATCTCTCATTGCAACGGCAATGTGAATGTGAAAGCAGAGGCAATTGATTGACTTGAATCAAAAATTGATTGAGTTTACCGAAAGTCTCTGTTCGAGTGGATCCAGATTCTATAAACCAGGTTAAAGCAACAACAGAAAGGATTCAAGTAGGAGAAAGGGTAGCTAAGGTCAAGGGATCGCTCGCCTTCAGATTTGCCTTTGCTGCAATTTTGGACTATTTACAGATTATATGCAGCATACCCCCTGTTCCAGGTTCATGTCTTCGTGTACAGATACATAAGGTAGCGTCCCAGCTTGTGCCATGAGAAGCAGATCCACCAACAGCGAACCGAGTTACGGATTCAGTTGACCGAGAAAATGTGAATGTGAATGTGAATGTGAGTGTAAATGTTGTAAATAATATCAATTTTGATTATATAAAGCATAGTTACCAAGTTTGAGTTTGAGTTCGAATTTGAATACAAATTTAGTTTGATACTTTAAAAATTCTACTCCCTAAAATTTTCTATCGAAAAAATTGGTGAATATATATATATTATACTATTATTAATAATATTTTTTCTTAAATTTTGAATAATCTAAATTAATAATTGTGAATTATATTATAGAAGTTGAAAATATAATTAGACATTGAAATTAGTAGAAACAGTTTCTCTTCAATGGAAGTGAATGAGATATTGAAATTAGTAATGAGATATGGAAATTAATAGAAACAACTCTTCTTCAATGGAAGTGAATAAAATACAGTGGGGAGAACAAACTCTTTACCATTAAAAAAAGAAACCCTTAAAATTGTTGGTTGGTCAATCAAAAGTTAGTAACTAATGTTGTAGTTTTTAACCATAAATATTTAGGCAATTTCCTAATTACTAAAATAAAATATAGATAAAAAAATTATCAAATTAGAACTATCAAGAATCATCATATTAAAGTTCTTGTTGTTTTCCCAATTGTTAAAATGGAAGTGAATGAGATATTGAAATTAGTAGAAACGACTCCTCTTGGTCAATCAAAAGATAGTAACTATTGCTGTAATTTTTAATGATAAATATTTAGAAACTGAATACAATATAGATTAAAAAAAAAATCATTAAATTAAAATCATCAGGAATCATCAAATTAGAATTATCTTGTTGTTTTTCTAATTGTTTAAAAAATCTAGAAACAATATAATATATTTTCCTTCCAAATTTCTTAAAAACAAAAACCTAAATTACAACCAATTTTATTATGAATAAATAATTCCAATTTCATTACTTACTGGTCAAAGTATCATAGGAAAGAAATTTAAATTTAAAAAAGATAGACAAAAAAATATTTTATAGTGAAAATAAGAGATTGAAGAAAAAGACGAAATTATTTTATTGTCAAAATAAAAATTTAATATGACAACTATTTATTTAATTTTTATACTTTTAGAGAAATTTTTATTTTTAATATAAAAATTAAAAAAATATTAAACGAACAATGTAAAAAATTAATAACAAATCAAAATCACTGACGCATCAAAATAACTTTGATAAAACTAGAACTATGAAGTTTCTAATCATTAATCACACAGGTGAAGGGTCGATAACATCTTTGTCCCTTCTACCTTAGAGTACTATCTAATCAAGTCCCTCAACCACTAGGGAGAATTAAGTTGCAACGGTTCAATATTCTTAAACATCTATATCTATATAACAGAACCGTTCAATATCTACATGACGAAACTAAATCACAATAAATTAAGTACGGATTTTTTGAAAAACACAAATAAAAGAAAATTTTAAAAAGAAATTTGGGAGATTGTGATGTGTATGAACCAAACTTCAACGTTTTAATGGCCGAAGCTGAATTTTCAAATTCTTCAGCCCCATTCGGCCGAATTTGGTAACTATGGAAAATCATAAAAATACTTTCTCTTCTACACAGATACATCCAGTTTGATCTCATTTGAGAATGTTTGTTATGATGTGTAGATAATTGAACTTTGTTTGAGTCATATAATCAAAGTTAGATCAATTGAATTCAAGATTCTGAAATATATTGAATTTGAATTGGAATTATCTATCTGTAATATATATCCAGTAGAAGAGACTTGTTCCTAGTTCAACAGATATTATATATTGACAGTTCCTATCTCAAGAGAGGTTATATATTTCACATATAAAGATTAAAAAAAAAAAAATCACACTATAATTAGGATCATTACAAACATATTAAATAATAAGTGGAAGCTTCACTATAGCTCTTTCCACCATGGGGACTCTCAACATTATGGAAAATTTTCATTTTCAAAGAAAGGATCTGCTTAGGAGCATGTGGTTGAGAAGTGTAATGGAAACCAACCCTTTGTTTGCTCACAGAGGGAGTAAACAAAAGAATCCCTTTGTTCTAACTAAAGGAAATTCAAGAGAAAATAATAGAAAGTAAAGATAAATCGAATCCTAGTTGAAACAAAATTACAAAGGAAATAAAACTAAAAGAAGTTTGGATTGGGTAGATGCAATCTTTATAAATGGACTTGTGTATCTAAATATAAATCTAACAAATGTATAAGAGAGGTTATATATTGATTTTTGTGGAAAGTCAAGACCAATTTCAACTATGGATACTAATGCACTATAATGATATATCCCAATTACACAAATTGTTTGTCTAATGCCAAACCAAACACTCAAATAAACTATTCCTCTACCTTTTGAAGATTTGAAAACATCCATATGTTCCAGCACTCTTGTGAACAGTACACGAGTGGTACATGACTCATTTGAGAAATTAACATGAGTATCATGTTTTCTTCTTTGTCATTGTTTTCCTAGTTGAATGGCCCATATATATATATATATATGTTTTCTTAGGTGGCTATAATGAATTAAAAAACGTAAAATTGTAGAAAAAGATTTACTATTCAAGAGTTAAAGGATATGAAGCACTTCTCATTCTTATTATGATCATTGCAATCAAGAAACAATTAACATATAATTCATAGGCTGATAAGCAATGGTTGTATGTACATGGCATATCGATGTTGTTTTTGACTTGTACAGAACATATGGGATTGTTGTAGTGGTGCTCGGAGTTGAGGCATATGGAAGAACAAGTCCAAAGGATGGTTATTTGTAACTGCCTACACTCTATATAGATCATTCAAAACAATGTCGAGCAAGCCAATGATTTAGAGATTATGAATAGTGGTGTGCTGGTATACTAGTGATTCCACCGATCAATAAAGGGGTTGTGTAATGTGGTCTACAGAAAGTAAAGATCAATTGAATCCAATTTGAAAGAGCATTGCAAAGGATTTAGCTACTCAAAGCAGTCGATCCACCAACATCTACTCAACAAACAATGACAATGATAATGTTGTACCCAAAACCCAAAACCCACAAAACTCATTGAAAACCCACAAAGCAACTCAACTCCTTGAAAACCCACAACTAAAAACCCAACCCACACAGCTGAAGCTAAATTTTAGAAAATTAGCCAAAACCCACAAAACCCAAAGCCCACATGGGAAAATTACAAAAGAGTTTATATTACATAATAATATAGTTTGAAAAACCATAAGTTGTAAGAACCTTAAGCCTAAAAACAATATTTATAGACATTAAGTTGTCATAATTTTTCAATTTTAATTTTATTTAAAAAAAATTTAACATGTTATTTAACTCAGTGAAAATGATTACATAATATAACAACTTTTTCATATTGGGCTAGAGTACGCTTAGGCACAATCAAGATTATTAAAATTTTTGGAAAAACAACTACATTAACATAATATATGTTTAATTAACCATTTAATGATTGTGTTTATAAAAAATATTAATATTTTGTAGAATAATAAATATGAAAATTATGGACATAATTTCTACAGAGTGTAATGAGTGTTTTGGTTTTTTCTTAATATGTTTTTAGATTTTTTTCCGTTTAATATTTATGATAATTCTTGAGATGTAATATACAACGCCATACTATTCTAATGTTGTTTATGCCAATATGTGAAATACTTTGCCCAAATATTTTGGCCTCATGGAAAGTAACGCTACTCCACCACACTAAAATACTAATGTAATTTTATTTGACTAATAAAATCATTGTTTTAATTTCCCATGGGATTATGCTTATCCCGAAAAAGGCCGACTTCGTGAATTATATGCAGGTCAGGAATTTCTAGATTTTCCATTCAAGATTAAGGGCTTGACACATTTCATTATTTTGAATGTATTTTTTAAAGTAATACTTGGTGTAGTCTTTTCATGCCGAACAACGGTTCCTACTTATCCTGAAATCAATAGGTGAAAAGAATATCGAAAAATGCATTAAAGAAAATATAAGTGCGCGCATAAAAACCAACGGAAGAAAAGAGGAGTTGGAGGTTATATTTTAGAGTGGATCAACAGTAATCAAATTCGTTGGCAATTTTGGGATAGCGGCAGAGGTAAGGAATCTTCTATTACATCAGGATTGATGCGGGAAGAGGGGAGAGGTCATGCTGGTGGAGAGCAAAGCGGAGCAACTTATTTAAATACCAGAACTGTGTATGTGATTATTTTACCAATTGCGTGTGTGGACCGTATGTTAAGAATGAACGTAATCAAAGCGAGTGGTTGTTAATTATTGTCAAAGCAAGACAAATGCCGCGCGTCACATTCCGTATAGGGCATCACACATTCCGTATCTTTGATAGATTTGTAAAACGATCGCAATGGGCAACTGAGATGCATTGAATATGCTTCGATGTACTTTTATGGTCATTATCATTAATAAAACGAAATCAAAATCAATAAAATAACTGAACACGTGCATGGAATATCGATAAAAATTAGCGAACAAGTAAAAGGAATATCGTTCACATCCATGTGGGATAATTTAAAATATAATTGAAAGTGCTAAATGATGTTATTTAGATTTTTGCGTAATTAATAATATTTTATTTATAATTAAATTTATTATAATTATTAATAATTAAAAAAACAATTATTATAATTTCCAAAGTTAGAAATGCTATTCAATTATTTTTATTGCATTTAATAAATTATAGTACCCACACTCTTTGGATAAATATATTATTGCACATAGACACATTATTATTTATTGCGTAGGGTTTTTGTTAGTTCATTAATGTTTAAAAAAATAAATATATTAATTATTAAAAAAATAAACATATTAAATTTAATTAAGGAAGTAAAGTTAAATATAAATTTATATCAAAATTTTATATTTGATTGAATTAAATAGATATTAATTCTATATCATTCTTAATTTTGGAATTTATTACGTTGATTCAATTTCTAAGTATAAATATAATACAAAATTTAAGAAAAAGATTTAAGCTTTGATCAACACTTATATATATATATATATATATATATATACTCATTCAAAACATTTTATTTCAGTCATTATTCTTGTCATTGAAACTATTATATTTAGTCATCATTCATGGTTGTATGGAAATTTACAAAAGAGTCTATATTACATAAGAATATTAGTTGCAAAACCACAAGTTGTGAAAACTTTCAGCCCGAAAACAATCAACACCTTAAATTGAGGTCAATTTTACTAGAATTAGTACAATATTATTTATATGGATTAGGTTGTTATCATTTTTTAATTTTAATTTTATTTTAAATAATTTTACATTTCCATTTTTTTATTACTACAAATGATTACTTAACACAACATGATATTATAACATCTCTTTCATATTGGGTTAGAGAACTTTTCAAAACATTTCAAAACAATGAATGATATTATAGCATCTCTTTCATATTTGGTTGGGTTAGACCACGTTTCAAAACAAATAAGATTATTAAAAGTTCTGGAAAAACAACTATATTAACATAATATAAGTTTAATTAACCATTTAGTGATTGTGTTTATAAAAATATTTATGTTTCGGTTGGTTAGGTAATAGATATAAAGATTATTAACATAATTTCTACATAGTATGATAAGTATTTTGATTCTTTTAAATTATATTTTCAAACTCTTTTAAATATTTAAATTTTATGATAGCTCTAAATTTTATGATAGCTCTTGAGAAGTATATGTAGCTTCATACCATGCTAACATTTATGGTCATATATGAAATACTCTGCCCAACTTTTTTGGCCTCGTGGAAGGAAACTCTAGTGCAAGGGTGCAACCACATATCATTACAAATGCATATGCACATGGATTGTGAACACGTTTGCAACCACATATCATTACAAATGCATCATTCTATAAATGCACATGGATTCTGAACACGTTTTTGATTATTTGAACAGGAGAGCAGTTTTAAAATCTTTTTATGATTATCGCGAACGAACGCCGACTTCGTGAATTATATGCAGGTGAGGAATTTCTAGATGTTCCATTCAACGTATTTCATTATTTTGAATGTAATTTTTAATTTTATACCGAACAACGTTTCGAATTTGAAAAGAATATCGAAAAGTGCGTTGAAAAAAATTTGTGTACATCAGAGGTGGAGATTCAAATTCGTTGCCAATTTTCTAATACATTACGATTGATGGGGCGAGAGGTCATGCTTGACGGAGAGCAATGGTATTCAGGGGAGCAACTTATTTCAATTGCGTATGCGGTCGTATGTCAAGAATATTGTCAAAGAGGTGACGAGATGCCCTGCATTGCATTCCGTCCGTATATTCTGTATCTTTGAAGTCCGGACGTGGCACATCTCTTTTAGATTAGTTAAACTATCGCAACTACGCTGCATTGAATATGCTTTGGCATACGTTTATGGTCATTATCACTAATAAAACAAAATAACGAAATCGATAAAAAAAAACAAAAAAACAGCCCACAACTACACCGCATATCATATCGTTGACATCCATGTGGTAAAATTTAAAATTTATTGAAAATGTTAAAGGGTTTTAAAAGTGTTTTATTCATTTCTGCATCATAAAATATTATAATTAATCATATTTCATTTATAATTAAATGGGTTATAATTATAATTGGGGCTTAACGTCGTTGAAGTCTTAACCTCTAGGCAGCTAAGTACAATCGTTTTACTTAACAGAAATCTACATGTATATCTCCAATCTTCTTAAAAGTAATATACATCCAATCAGCTTTTTCCTACGGCGTATCAATTTAGATTCCTTCACGAATGTTCTTGAAGTACAAAATTCAAAGGTTATGACCGCAAAAATTTTTGGTATCGAGATGTCACAGCACGATTAAGCTGAATAGAAACAATGGAACTGATTGCGTGATGGCTTCCTGCCGTTTGATACAAATATCCCTGACAAAGCCCGCGTTCGGACGCTCTTTATGGTTGACCTTAAATGTTGTACTCTCCTCGAAAAAAGGTTTTAGGGTTCGGGAAAGGTCTTCTACGGATCACCCACACCTGCCGGTTCTTTCCACCCCAAAATGACTTTTGCCAACTCGACACTTCGTCATTCTGTCATTGTTGCTGTTCGGCTGCACCGAAACTTGTTCTGCCTGCGAGAGACCTCTGGTTCTCTGTGTGATGGTCCTGATATCGACTCTGTGGCTATCTCTCGACTTCAAAGGTTATGGGCGGTGAGTTTTTACGGCCTGTGAAGGTTCATTCACTCTGCACAATGACAATTTATTAGCTGTATGTCTGGTTATTCATTTTGTTTTGAGCTCAGTGCTGTTTTCAATCGGGTTAACTGTTTGTCTCATTTCATGGCAGGTCCGTTCTCCAGGTCCTGCGTTTCACCCCTAATGTTCAGGTAAGAAATGGTTCTTTGATATAGCACTTCCACCTTTCTCCTTCAGGTTTTTAACCATCTCTGCCATTGTCTTTCAGGTTTTGTTTATGGTTGTATCTTCATCCTCCTCGACGCCCAGGTCTTCTGGTAAGACCCCTGATCCTCTGGCTTCTTTCTTTCAGTTTTTAACGCTCATATACGTGCTACGCAGGTCACTAACTGCTGTTGGTTTGGTTGCAGGTGAGATCCAGTCGACTAGCCTGTGCTCGCGGTGCTCTTGACCGAGTTCTCCTCACACTCCTTCCCGGTAGTGTCTCACATACATTCCTGTAGCTATTTATATGTAGTCTCTGGTTCTTAGGTTAGGTTACTTGTGCGGTGGAACGATAAAGGTTCTGCTATTTGTCTGTAAGATGATTTCTCGTTGCCGTTGTCTCGGCCTTGCTCCTGTAGAGAACTATTCAAACTCCTTTTTGAATCAAACCCTTGTGGGGTTTTACGGACTTTTACTCTGTTGTATTATGTAGAATTGTTTTTCTTGTATTATGGTCGTCTCAGGGTTTCGAACCCTTCCCCTGCTATTTTATTTTGTTCCCGCTTTGGAAAACCCTAGGGTTTAACCAAACCCTTGTCCATTTACCCCGTCAATGACTATGACTGTAACTATTCGGCTTTTGGGTTATATATTTATGTTGTTCAGAATTCTGTCCTGTTGGCGACTATGCCGGTGCCGAAGCGTTGTTCTATTATGTCACTTGTGGTTCGAATATTAAGCTATAACTCTGGTCTGTTCTTTAAGTTCTCATGCTGTGTTAATGCATTGTTTTGCTTGATGTTTTGAACAATATATGGAGACTTGCATATCGTATGAAAGAAAATACAATAGTCTGTTTCTTTGCTACGGCATTCTACTTCAACTTTTAATTTATCGGGGGTTCTTGGAAATACCTGTGTTTCTCTGCTTTGTATACACAGATTTTGGTTCTCTGGTTTTGGAAATATTTGAATTATTTATGTCCGCTTCTCCTGCGCTCTTCTCCGGGTGTTGGCATGTGGGTACAGTCTTGTGTGCTCTCTGTTGGACGGTGCTGTGATGATCACGCCCGCTCCACTTACAGATTATCTCTGTCTTCTACTTCAACACAAGTTTAATTGTACAGGAAATAAACTATAATGCAAGACTTGTCTGTTACAGTGATGAATAATGAAACAAATAAACAATAAATTTTGATTTTGGAAATGACTGTATCATTCTATATTTTTCGTTCATATGAGAGAGGAACCATTTACAATCATGTCTCTGCTCTTTTAAGCTCCCAGAACCTAACTGTTCTTTCTCAGTTGAAACTAACCCAACAGATTCTGGGCAACCATTTTTTACATAACCGTCTATAACTAAGAAAACTAATTTAATTAACAGTTTATGTTTCTATTTTTTTAATTCTCAAATAAGACAGCGTCAGTGCATGATTAATTTAACCAAATTCTAACAGCATAAAAACAAATAAATAAAAACAAGTAAATGAAGTAAAATAACTGATGAGGTTTTGACACCTGTCCAGCTATACGTAGTGACTGTGTGTTCTGTTTCTCTCTGAGACTGCCAGCCTCATTCTGCCTCCTCAGAGCTGGATGCTCTTGCATCAGGCTCCCGGGGTGACAAAAAGTCATGGCTCCGTTCCATGAGGTCGTTAACAGAGTAGCCTGCCTTTTGTATTTGTGTCTCATTAAGCCACGAACTGTCCTCTATTGGACGGTTCTTCCACTTTACCAAATATCTCAAATACTCTTTCCTGCGTGTGCGCTTTGCTACCCGTGTGTCCAGAATTCCCTCAATCTCGACGGGTGGTGCCATCGGCATCTGTCTCGTCCATAAATCTCCTTTCAATTGGGTGTCCCACGGTGGCTTTGCTGCTGCGTCATCTGCTGAACCTGCAACATAAGGGAACAGATCTGCCACGTTAAAGATAGGGGAAATACCAATCCCTGGTGGCAACTGTATCTCGTAAGCGTTCGCAGAAAATTTGCGAATGATCTTGCAGGGCCCGATTTTCTTAAACTTGAGCTTGCTATACTCTCGCTTTGGAAATCGTTCCTTGCGTAAGTACGCAAGAACTTCATCCCCAACATTAAACTGAACTTCCCGGTGTTTTGTATCAGCTCGCTGCTTGTATTTCTGGCTGTTGTCCTGTAGTTTTAGCTTAACCTGTTCGTGCAGTTTGCTCATAGCTTGGGCGAAATCTTCTCCATCAGCACTACGTTTCTCCAGTTTGCCCAAATCTCGTAACTCGTGCACTCCTCGCGGATGCATGCCGTACAAAACTTGGAATGGACTGTAGCCTGTGCTACGGTTAGGAGAATCGTTATATGCGAACTCCGCCTGTGCCAGTACTCGATCCCAAGTCCGGGAATTTTCACCTGTTAGACTTCTGAGCAAATTCCCCAGACTCCGGTTCACTACCTCCGTCTGTCCGTCCGTCTGCGGATGGTAAGCGGAGCTGAACTGCAACTGAGTGTCTAACTTCTTCCACAGGGTTCTCCAGAAGTGACCTGTAAACTTGACATCTCTGTCAGAGATAATGCTTCGTGGAAGTCCATGTAACCGCACAATCTCTGTAAATAAAAGGTGTGCTATGTAAGTAACGTCGCTGGTTTTCCTGCACAGTACAAAGTGTGCCATCTTCGAAAATCGGTCGACTACAACCATCACTGAATCAAAGCTGCGCTATGTTTTTGGTAAACCCAGCACAAAATCCATGCTGACCAAATCCCAAGGTCAACTAGGAATGGGCAATGGCATATAAAGTCCAGTGTTCTGACTGTGACCTTTTGCCAATTGACAAGTTCTACACCTAGCCACATATCTCTGCACGTCTCACTGCAACTTAGGCCAAAAATAGAAATGTTGTACCTGAGCAACGGTCTTGTCAATTCCAAAGTGTCCTGCCAGGCCTCCGCTGTGTTTTCCCTGTATGATATTGTCTCGCATAGAACAATTGGGAATGCATAACTGCCCCCCTTTGAACAGCAATCCTTCCTGAAGATCATAATCCAGCCACTTGCTGTCATTTCGTAACAGCGGGTTTTGGCAAGCCTCATATGCTTCCATAAACTCGGTGTCAGTCGGATACAGCTCTTTCAAGTGTTCAAATCCTAAGATCTGCATGGTGCTCTCCTGTAACAGTAATGTTCTCCTACTAAGTGCATCTGCTACCTTATTCGATTGCCCACTAATGTGCT
>APFE030137857.1:0-14563 GCA_000404065.3 Pinus taeda
GATTTAACTGTAAAAAATAACAATTGAAAAGGAATATTGATTCACACCCCACCCCCCCCCCTAGTATTTCCAACAGTAGATGGAATACCAAGTCTAAAAGAGGATCATGAAGGTGTATGCAAACGATGTGCATTATGCAAAAATACCAAGAAACCATTTGGAAGCAGTGCTTCACGGTCGAAAGAAATCTTGGATCTCATTCACTTTGATGTATGTGGCCCTATGACTCCAAAATCACTTGGAGGACATCTGTATTATGTCACATTCATAGGTGATCACTCAAGAAAGACATGGGTTTACTTAATGAAAACCAAGGATGAAGTATTCAATAAATTTCAAGAATTCAAAGTTGAAGTAGAGAACCTTACAGGGAAAAGGATCAAAATACTAAGATCTAATAATAGAGGAGAATATACATTCAAGGAGATCATAGCATTCTGTAAGGAATATGGGATTAAGAGGGAGCTGATAGTCCCATACAATCCCAAAAAAATGGAGTTGCAGAAAGAAAGAATAGGTCCATTGAAGAAAGTGTAAAAGCAATGATACATGATCAAGGTCTACCGAAGTTTCTATGGGGTGAGGCAACTAAGACAACAGTGTACACACAAAATCGATGTCCTCACAGATCTCTAGACAACAAAACTCCAGAAGAAGTGTTCACTGGGAAGAAGTTATCCATCGATCATCTTTGAATCTTTGGATGTCCTGGGTACATTCATATACCAAAAGACAAATGAAAGAAGTTGGATCTTTCTGGTGTGAAAGGTATATTTGTTGGGTATAGTAACTCATCGAAAGCCTATAGAATTTGTATGATAGATGGACATCACATTGAAGTTAGTCGTGATGTCATATTTGATGAAAGCATTGCATTCAAGAATTCAAAAGAACTTTCTATAGATTCGGATGACGAAGAACTTCCTATGTTTGAGGAAGAAGTTGACAACGAAGAAGGATCCCACCATGATGAAGGACCTAGTGAACCTATTCAACCTGTGCTCACTCAAGAAACAAGGAAAATACCTAATTGGTTGAAATCTACTCTACTTGATGCAAAAGGTCATGGAGCAACTCAAGGATCATTTAGAAAAGTAAAAGACCCAAGAGATACTTTGGGTATGTTGCATACATGACAAAAATTTTAGAAGCAGAACTATTCACTTTCGAAGAGGCTATAGAACATCAAGAATGGAAAGATGCCATGAATGAAGAATATCTATTTATAATGAAGAATGGAGTATGGGAGATCGTATCGAGACCTGAAGACAAATCTATAGTTACTTCCAAGTGGATCTATAAGATCAAGCATGCAACCGATGGAAGCATAGACAAGTATAAAGCAAGATTTGTGGCAAGAGGGTTCTCTCAACTTGAAGGCATCGACTATGAAGAAACTTTTGCTCCAACAACAAGATACACAAGAATTCAATCATTAGTCTCTCTGGCATCATCGATGGGATGGAACATCCACCAAATGGATGTCAAAACTATGTTTTTGAATGGCACAATAGATGAAGAAGTCTACATAGAACAGCCCTTGGGATTCGAAATCAAAGATAGGAAGGCATATCTTTGCAGATTAAAGAAAGCATTATATGGCCTTAAGCAAGAATGGATGCATTTCTACAAAGACTAGGCTTCACAAAAAGTTATGCTGACTCAAACCTCTATATTAAGGTTGCAAACAATGAACCTGTAATCATTCTCCTATATGTAGATGATCTTCTCTTAACAGGTGTAGAAGATCAAATTGAAGAATGTAAGAAGCAATTGGAGGAAGAATTTGACATAAAGGATCTGGGGTTGATGTATTACTATTTGGGACTAGAAGTCTCGCAGGAACCTAATGAAGTCTATTTAGCTCAATGAAAGTATGTGATCGAGATTCTAAAGAAGTTCAACATGATACACTGTAAAGAGATGACTACTCCAATGATCACAAACTTGAAAAGACTAAGGAGTTTTGAATCAAGCCCTGTGCATCCCTCCAGATATAGACAATTGATTGGCTCATTAATGTACTTGGTGAATACTCGTCCAGAGTCCAGACATATGTTTTACAATAAATATACTTAGTCAATTCCAAGTGGAGCTGAAGCATGATCATTGGATAGCAGCAAAACATATCCTATGACATTTGTGGAGAACCATCAACTATTGTTTGAAATATGATAAGAGGAATAATGTTCAATTGATTGGTTATACAGATTTTGACTAGGGAGGCAATGAACAAGATGGAAGAAGCACTACAGGAGGATGTTTGAGTCTGGGATCATCTATGGTCTCATGGATGAGGAGAAAACAAACACCGTTACCTTGAGTAGTGCTGAAGCAGAATATGTTGCAGCATGGGAAATTAGTCGGGAAGCAATTTAGTTAAGGAAGTTGTTGTCTGATTTACTTGAAGGACCGATGGACCCTACCGTGATATGTTGTGATAACACAAGTTGTATTTGTTTGTCTGAGGACCCAATGTTTCATGGGAAGACAAAGCATATCAATAACAAGTATCATTATATACGAGAGCTAGTGCAAAATGGTGTGGTGCAACGACAATATATCTCCACTAATGAACAAGTAGCTGACATATTGAATAAATCACTTCCAAACAAGAAGCTTGTATACTTAAGGGACAAGCTAGGTTTGGTGGATTTGTCCTCTCGGATTGAGAGGGAGGGATAGACACAAGCATTCTTGTCTTCATTTGGGAAGAAAGAATGGAGGGTTTGGTAACCATCTGGCATTCGATACTCTTTGAGAATGTGGTAGGGCATTCAAGACAAAAATAGTCGTGGACCGATATTCTTTGAGGATTAGCTACCCAAGATAAGAATATTCCAACGAGAGGTCATACTCTGGGAACACCTAGGTGGGGTATGTAGTTTGGAGAGACAATGATGTTGGTGTCTACACATCATTGGTCTCCCAACATTGTGATCTGATCTTGTGGAGAGATAGAGCTATTAGTCAAGGCCTTGCTATATAACAATGCTAGTCATTATGATGCTAGACATATGGTTTACCAATCTGACTCTTCTTATGAGATCTCTTTAGATTGAGAATGACCATGTGCACTCTATGAGTACCTCCCTAGTTAAGAGGGAGTGTTGAAAAATGTGTAACTAGGTTCGGTCTTCATTAGTATGAAATGTATTCTTGTAAATGTAAAATGAAAAAGAAATTATTATTATTGAAGCATGGGTTTCATGCTCAAGTTCTTTTATTTTATAGGTCAAGCACCCATTGAGTGCTTCTAGGGCTTGCCCTAGGTATAAGAGTCATTGTCATATATGGAAGACCCGATGGGCACATTGTAAATTGTAAAAGAAAATTTATTTAGTCTTGAAAATATCAAAATACCTCCAAGATCAAGTCGGCCTACATGAGTTGTCAAGTCAGCCTAAGTGAAGAGACATGTCGACCCTTGAAGGAAGCCTATATATAAGATGAACTCATCCTCCATTTGGATTCATTCACTCACTCATCTCCCATACGAATAAGGAAGCAGTAGAAGGACGAAGAAGGAAGTATGAAAAGAAATCGAAGTGTTTTGGGTCCCTATACTTTCTTTTGGGAATGTGAAGTTAGGGTTTCTGCACTGGGAAGTCTAGAAGTTCGAATTTGGAAGCAAGAAGAGCAAGAAGGAAAGCGAAGGTCTCTTAGGGTTTCCTAGTAACCCTAAGACTCAAATCAAGGCAAGCGAGGTTAAGTGAAGAGCAGCAAGAGGGAGATCAAAGTCTCTTAATGAAGAAGCAACAATTGCAGCAATTACTAGGGCAGAATTTCGAATTCACTGGGAGGTCGAAGATATTGCAGGAGGAGGTCGAGGGAAGACTTGCTCTTGGAGGGTTCTTGTTTGAGTCTAGGTCATGGTATTCATCATTTGAAAGATCTAAGAGATAGGAAGAGATTTTATTGGTTTTCCCCTCAAGAGGACGGGTTTTGGCACTGGCTTGGAGCCTACATACTGTCATTGTTCTTACTGTTTTGGTAGTTGTTTGATGTATTACATATTAAACTAACAAATATCAAAGCTAATAAGTAAAAAGCTAGCACAAGCAATTATCAAGTCAAGGAGAATTAACTTACACATTGCCCTACTGAATTCTCAACACAAAGAAGCTATGGATGCCTGGAAGAACCAAAATGTGAGGGTTGGCCCTGAAATCTTCCTCAACATCTCATGTGGGTGTCCCAAGATCTAGTCCTGGTGCCATAAATTGGTCTCAACAGGTCTCCATCTGTCAAACAAGGTCTCTCTATCTCCAGCATTAGGGTTGTTGAGAAATCAATGCAAGCAGATTATGGTTTGATTCCTCTTTCTTGATAATTACTTGTGAGTTACGTTGGCTTGTTTTACTTATTTATTATCTTATCTTTTACCAAGAAATTACCATATTTTGTGTGTATGAAGATCACAAAAACACAAGACACAAGATGTAAGCACTATGCCAGGGCAAAACCACCTGCAAGGGGAAAACCCAGTCAAAAATTCTCTTCCTTCAATAGTATTCTTTGAGACTCTTCAACCTAGAGAAAGGCCAAACCTTCCCTCCACACCATGTCAACCTTCTCAAATCTTCGACCCCTTTGCAACAACACTTCCACCCCAACAACTTCAACTATGCAACAACTTACAACATCAGGCAACAATTGGCAACAACAGCACTTGGAAGACTTCAATCTCCCAAATTAGGGCCCGAAACAGAGAGAGTAGCACCAAAACTTCGATTGCTTCCTTCTCCTTAGACTTGGACCAATTTGCACTTCCTTTAGACTTCTTTGACCCACTTCGTACTTCTCCAGCTTCCTTAGAGATATTGAACTTGCTTGAGATGAGATGCTCTAAAATGAATTCAATCTCCTTCTATTTATAGACTTCAAGTGAGGTCGAATTGGTGTCCCTTAGGCCGACATGGTGTGGAGGTTACATAAATTATATTTGACTCAATAACAAACCTTTTTACATGATTCAAAAGCCCAAGAAGGATCTCTTTAAATGTACAATGACTTTATAAACTCAATATTAATCTGAGTCCACAATGGGAAATTTGACTAATATAAAGATGACCCAAGCATGAAACCCATGCTTTAATAAGTCATTGATACAATAATAAAAATTATTTTCTTTATTCTTTTGATAAAGTACATTTCATGATGACTCAAATACATTAATGAAGACCAAACCTAGTTACATTTTCCAACACCAATTTCATCAGGGTCTGCAAGTGTCCCCTCTACTGGAAGTCGGGAATAAAGTGGACTCAAGCTTTCAGCCTCTCTAGGTACCATCGGGCTTACTTGCTAACCACCAACCCAGGGACCTAGGTGCGTATCCATGGTCAGAGCTCTACGACCCATGCCACCCTCCCTAATTTGGGACCTAGATATCAACACAAAGTGCTAGCCAAATGTCCTCCTAGGCAATGCTTCACTCGCAAAGCCTCAACAAATCTCTTCCAATCTCTTAACATCAATACAATTAGCAATATCTACTAAACCAAGCATGCTTCTTAAATATTCTAACTTCTTATTAGGAAGAGACTTTGTTAGTATGTCTGCTACTTGCTCATCTGTCGAGACATACTCCAACTTCACAGTACCGTCCTGCACCAAGCTCCTAATAAAATGGAACTTATTATTGATATGTCCCACTCTGGCATGGATCACGAGATCTCCAGACATCTTGATGCAACTTTGATTGTCACAATTAATCACAGAACGACTTAGAGACTTCTTGAACAAATCTGTCAAAAACTTGCTTAACCAAACAACCTCCTTTCCTACTTCATATGCAGTCACATATTCTGCCTCAACACTACTGAAAGCAACAGGAGCTTGCTTCCTACTCATCCATGAGATCATAGCAGCTCCTAGCCTCTGGTAGTGCTCCTTTCATCGGCTTCACTGCCACCCCAATAAGAATCTGTATAACCAATTAGCTTGACTGCCTTACTATCATACTTTAGGAAGTGATGTATAGTGCCACAAAGATACCTCAATATGTGTTTGGAAACTATCCAATGATCATGACGAGGCTCCAGCTGAAACTGACTAAGAATGTTTACTGCAAAGCATATATCTAGCCTAGTATCTACTAAATACATTAGGGGGGCCACAAACTGATGATAGGAGGTAGGATCCACGAGACTAGAGTTAGAGCCCCTCAAATTCTTAAGATTGGTGATCATAGGAGTATTCATTGGCTTGAAATCCATCATCCCGAATTTCTGCGACAACTTGATAATTTACTTTCCTTGCCCCAAATATATCTCTCCAGGTCTCTGCCATACTTCTACCCGCAGATAATAATGCATCAGTCCTAGATTCTTCATTTCAAATTCAGGTACCAACATTTTCTTACATTCTTGAATTCTTCATTCCACACCTGTAATGAATAGATCATCCACATTTAGTAGAATAATGACGGGTTCATTATTCACGACCTCGATGTAGAGATTTAGGTCAGCATAACTCTTTACGAACCCAATTCTAAACAGATATGCATGCATTCTTGCATACCATGCCCTAGGTGCTTGCTTCAAACCATATAGGGCCTTCTTGAGTCTACAAACATGGGAGTCTCTTCCATTAACTTCAAAGCCTTCGGATTGTTCGATATGCACTTCCTCATATATGGTCCCATTTAGAAATGTAGTCTTCACATCCATTTAATGGATATTCCAACCCATTGTAGCAGCCAATGGATCCAAATATCTAGTGGTAGTGTACCTTGTTATGGGTACAAAGGTTTCTTCATAATCAATGACTTCCTTTTGAGAGAAACCCCTCGCAACGAATCTAGCTTTGTATTTGTCTTTACTTTCACCAACAACATGTTTAATCCTATATATCCATTTGATGGTGACAACCGATTTGTCACTAGGTCTAGGAACGATTTCCCAAACCCATTCTTCATAATGGATTGATATTCTTCCTGCATTGCTTTCTTCCAAACCTCTTGTTGAACAACTTCCTTGAATGTAGATGGTTCGGCTTCAATTAACCTCGCCATATATGCAGCATAACTAGAGTATCTCTTTGTTCTTTTACTTTCATTGAAGGTCCCTTTTGCAGCGTCATGTCCTTCATCATCTTTTAATGTAGCTTTTAACCAATTTGGCCTTTTCCTTGTGGCTGAAAGGAAGAATGGTGTGGTTGAAAGGAAGAATTGTACTATTATGGAAATTGTTTGTGCCATGCTTCATGATCAAAGGCTTCTGAAGTTTCTACGGGCCGAAGCTGCAAATACGTTGTGTAAGTTCAAAACCAATGCCCTCATCAAGCATTGGACTCCGAGACTCTCAAAGATATGTTCACTGGTAAGAAACCCAATGTCTCTCATTTTAGAATTTTTGGAAGTCCCGTATATTTTCATGTGTCGAAAGAGAAAAGAAGTAAATTGGGCACATCAGGGAAGAAGGGAATCTTCGTGGGCTACAGTGAAAATTCTAAGGGTTATAGAATTTATGTGGCTGGTCAAAGGGAAGTTGAAATAAGTCATGATGTCACTTTTGATGAAGATATGGCTCAAAGGAAGATCAACAACCTTCTTATCCCAAGGAAGGACAAAGAAGCTGACACCAGGAAACATGGTACAAAGAAGGACGAGATGATGCTGGATGTTCATGAACCTATGGATCCTATTGATCCCTCTCCCCAAGATCCCTTCTCCTCCAAGAGGAGACCCTCATGGCTTAGGGAGACTCTCAAAGATGCCAAGAGACATATTGCATCAAGGGGGACTTTTCGTGAGAGCAAGAAGCCGACAGTTATCAAGGATACTTGACCGCCATGAGCACTATCATTCAAAATGAACCTTCATCATTTCAAGAAGTCGTGAAGCAACAAGTTTGGAAGGATGCTATGAATGAAGAGTACGAGTCAAGAATGATGTATGGGATGTGGTCCCTAGACCCTAGGACAAATCTATTGTCACCTCTAAGTGGATCTACAAAATCAAGCATGGAGCTGATGGAAGTGTACAAAATTTCAAGGCTCGCTTTGTTGCCCGAGGCTTCTCTCAAAAGGAAAGTGTAGATTATGATGAGATATTTGCACCTGTTGCCTGATACGCCACCATCCGCTCGATCATAGCCCTAGCTGCCTCGCAAGGATGGAACCTACATCAGATGGATGTTAAGACTGCTTTCTTGCATGGTTCGATCAAAGAGGAAGTCTATGTGGAACAACCCGAGGGCTTTGAGGTTCATGACTGGGAATCTCATGTATGCAGGTTGAAGAAGGATCTCTATGGCTTAAAGCAAGCACCTAGAGCTTGGTATGAGAGGATTGATAGCTATCTCATGAAGTTGAAATTCACTAGAAGTGAAGCTGATCCAAACCTTTATTTTAAGGTTGAAGATGATAAACCCCTCATACTGGTACTTTATGTGGACGACCTCTTTCTAACAAGGGTAGACCCTCTCCTTCACAAATGTAAGAGGGAGTTGGCTTCCGAATTTGAGGTGAAGGACCTAGGACTGATGCACTACTTCCTAGGGCTGGAGGTCTGGCAAAATCTAGGAGAAATTTTCCTATCTCAAGGAAACTATGTTGTGAAGATATTGGAAATATTTGGGACGGTGGACTGCAAGCCTGTGACTACTCTAATGGAACTTAACTTTAAGAATTTATGTGGTAGTGCTACCGGACCTGTATTGGGAAATGCTTCTGAGTATCGTCAACTGATAGGAGCACTGATGTTCTTGGTGAACTCTCATCCGGATATATGTTTTACAGTTAATACATTGAGCCAATATATGGTTGAGCCTCATCACACACATTGGCGAAGGATTTCTATGGCTTGAAGCAAGCACCCCGAGCTTATGTGGTAGTGCTACCAGACTTGTATTGGGAAATGCTTTTGAGTATCGTTAATGCATAGGAGCATTGATGTTCTTGGTGAATTCTCGTTCAGATATATGTTTTGTAGTTAATACGTTGAGCCACTATATGGGTGAGCCTCATCACACACATTGGAGAAGGATCTCTATGGCTTGAAGCAAGCACCCCAAGCTTGGTATGAGAGGATTGATAGCTATCTGATGAAGTTGAGAATCACTAGAAGTGAAGTTGATCCGAACCTTTATTTTAAGGTTGAAGATGATAAACCTCTCATACTGGTACTTTATGTGGACGACCTCTCTCTGACAGGTGCAAACCCTCTCATTCACAAATGTAAGAGGGAGTTGGCTTTCGAATTTGAGATGAAGGACCTAGGATTGATGCACTACTTCCTAGGGTTGGAGGTCTGGCAAAAGCTAGGAGAAATTTTCCTTTCTCAAGGAAAATATGTTGTGAAGATATTGGAAAGATTTGGGATGGTGGATTGCAAGCCTGTGACTACCCTGATGGAACTTAACTTCAAGAAGTTATGTGGTAGTGCTACCGGACCTGTATTGGGAAATGCTTCCGAGTATCGTCAACTCATAGGAGCACTGATGTTCTTAGTGAACTCTTGTCTCGATATATGTTTTGCAGTTAATACGTTGAGCCAATATATGGTTGAGCCTCATCACACACATTGGATTGGTGCCAAGAATCTTTTGAGATATTTTCGGGTCACAACCACTCATGGACTGAGATACACTACTGGAGATGTGAGGCTGCATGGTTATTCTGATGTTGATTGAGCCGACAGTGTGGTGGATCGCTAGAGCACTTCTGGGTGTTGTTTCCCTTTGGGTTCTGTCTCAATATCCTGGATGAGCAGGAAGCAAAAGTGGGTTGCTTTGAGCACCGTTGAGGCCGAATATATAGCTACGAGTATGGCCTCTTGTGAAGCTGTCTGGTTGAGGAAGCTCTTTAGTGAGTTGCTTGGACATGTGTTGGGTACCACTGTGATCCTCTGCGACAACTAGAGTGGGATTCAATTATCAGAGAATCTCGTATTTCATGATCGCTCCAAGCACATTGATACCAAGTACCACTCTATCCAGGATATTATACAATGAGGAGCAATAAGGCTCCATCACATTGGGATTGATGAGCAGGTTGCCGACATTTTGACAAAGCCCCTAGGAAAGGTCAAATTCTTGACTTCTCGAGAACGACTAGGAGTCGTGGAGAGACACTCTTATGAGGGTCATGTATAATATGGACATTGAGCTCTGGGAGCTCCAGGAGGCTTGGGGTACTTCTTGGAGCGATGAGCAACCATAGGGTGAGTGGTTCAACCTTCCCCTAGTGGTTTGCTATGTACAGGGTGAGTGGTTCAGCATTACCCTATGATACCCCATGGCAACATGTAAGCAGGATGAGTGGTTCATCCATCTCCTACTAAGACATCCTACCCATACAGTCTGGGACTCATGAGAGGTACCTCTCATTTGTTCAATGAGTAGGGAAATGAGGATAGGGACCATAGCACTACCGATGGACGCATCGTGTACTACTGTACTCCCTATTCTAGGATGATATCAATCTGGGATCAATTGGAATTGACTTCGGGTCAGTAAGAGTGGTATGAGACACTCTCTTTTATCTGGGACTGACTTCGGGTTAGTAAAGAATGGTATGATACATTTTCAATCACTTTTTCTTCTTCATAGTTTAGTAGAGCAGTGCAGAGCAGTGTGTTGATGGCAGAGGGAGTACCGACTGGCAGATGGATTAGCAGATGGAGTTCTCCCTAGTTGAGAGGGAGTGTTAAAATTGGCAACTATAAAAGGAGGAGACCTAAACTCATTATTCCATCATCTCATCTTCTCTCATCTATCACTCCTCACTTGATTGGGTATGTAGATTGGGGCAGTCTCTTACACGTGCGAAGGAAGGAGACAGATTTCTGTTTAGGGCTTTGTTGACCAACATTGACTTCTCCTTGACTACAGATTGGGTGAGGTTGCTTCTCGTTGGCCGGCCGCAGATTTGGGCACGCAAATCGAGGTGATTTGACCTCTGGTTTGACTAGCGTTGACTGCCTAGTTGCTTGTTGCAGGTTGACTTTTGTTGACCAACATTTGACTGATATTTCAAGTTGTTTTGGGTTGTTTCATCTTCTTGTTGGAGGCCGAGTTGACTGAGCTTTGACCGAGTTGATTTGGAGGTCAAATCTGACTTGTTTGACCAACGCTAACTTTGCTGGTTAGGGTTTGCTATTGCTGTCATAAAATATTAGATTTGCATATTTGTACTATCTCTCTCTCTCTGCTGAACTATTGAAGAATATAAGAAGAATTGATCAAGGGTTTCCACACATTGGGGTTTGTCCCTGGCTGGTGCAACATCTTGTGTCCTCTTGTCTTGGCTTGTGTTCTACTGTTTATTTTTATGTTCTATCTGCATTTTACTATCATGCTGATGTGATTGCTAAACTGGATATTGATATTGAGCTAATTAAGAAATTGAAGCAAATTGCCCTTAAGCATAGAACATACCAAAAATTAACACATCTTGCACCATGTTCCTAATAAAGTGGAACTTATTTTTGATATGCTTCGTTCTAGCATGAATCACGGGATCTCCAAACATCTTGATACAACTTTGATTGTTACAATTAATCACAGTAGGACCTAGAGAATTCTCAAACAAGTCTGTCAGAAGCTTCCATAACCAAACAACCTCCTTTCCTACTTCACATGCAGCCACATATTCTGCCTCAACACTACTTAAAGTGACAGGATCTTGCTTCCTGCTCATTCATGAGATCATAGCAGCGCCCAGAGTAAAACATCCTCTGGTATTGCTCCTTCCATTGGTCTCACTGCCACCCCAATCAGAATCTGTGAAGCCAATTAGCTTGACTTCCTTCTATCATACTTTAGGGAGTGATGTATAGTTCCACAACGATACCTCAATATGTGTTTGGCAGCGATCCAGCGATAATGACGGGGCTCCAACTGAAATTGACTAAGAATGTTTACTTCAAAACATACATCTGGCCTAATATTTACCAGATACATTAGGGAACCCACCAATTGTCAATAGGAGGTAGGATCCACAAGACTAGAGTCAGAGCCCCTCAACTTCTTGAGATTGGTGATCATAGGAGTAGTCATCGATTTGGAATCCATCATCTCGAATCTTTGCAATAACTTGATGATGTACTTTACTTGCCCCAAATATATCTCCCTAGATCTTTGCCATACTTCTAGACCTAGGTAATAGTGCATTAGTCATAGATCCTTCATTTCAAATTCAGCTGCCAACATCTTCTTGCATTCTTGAATTCTTTGCTCCACAGTTGTGATGAATAGATCATCCACATATAGTAGAATAATGATGGGCTCATTATTCACGACTTTGATGTAGAGGTTCAGATTAGCAGAACTCTTTACGAACCCAATTCTAAGTAGATATGCATCCATCCTTGCATACCATGCCCTAGGTGCTTGCTTCAAACCATATAGGGCCTTTTTAAGTATGCAAACATGAGAGTCCTTGCTATTAACTTCAAAGCCTTTGGGTTATTCGATATACACTTCCTCATCAATGGTCCCATTCAGAAATGTGGTCTTCACATCCATTTGATGGATATTCCAACCCATTGTAGTGGCCAATGAAACCAAAGATCTAATGGTAGTGTACCTCGCTGTGGGTGCAAAGGTTTCTTCATAATCAATGCCTTCCTTTTGAGAGAAACCCCTTGTAACGAATCTAGCTTTGTGCTTATCTATACTTCCATCAACAACATGTTTGATCTTATAGATCCATTTGGAGGTGATAACCAATTAGTCACTAGGTCTAGGAACGATTTCCCGAACCCCATTCTTCATGATGGATTGATATTCTTCCTACATCGCTTTGTTCTAAACATCTTGATGAGCAGCTTCCTTGAATGTGGATGGTTTGGTTTCAATTAACTTCTTCGTATATGCAGTGTAACTAGAGTATCTCTTCAGTCTTTTACTTTCCCTGAAGGTTCCTTTCGTAGCTCCATGTCCTTCAGCATATTCTATTGTGGCTTTTAACCAATTTGGCCTTTTCATTGTGTTTGGTATAACCACAGATTGAATAGGCTTACATGGTCCTTCTTCTTCTTCTTGATTTGTAGTAGAGTTTTCATGATGATCTTCTTCTTCTTCAAATATTGGAACTTCTTTGTCATCAGAATCAATAGGAATATCCTTTGATTTCTTGTAGGTTTGATTTTCATCAATTATGACATCCCTACTTACTTCAATATGTCTTCATTCCTTAATGTAGATTCTATATGCTTTTGAGGAGAGACTATATCCAACAAATATTTGCTTGATACTTGTAGAGTCCAACTTCTTTCGCTTGTCCTTTGGAACATGGATGTATGCTGGGCTTCCAAAGATTCGGAGGTGATCCACACTATGCTTCTTTCTTGTGAATACTTCTTTGGGTGTTATATTATTAAGACTTCTTTGAATACTTCTATTATGAATGTACACGATTGTCATGGTTGCTTCTCCCCATAAGAATTTTGGTAGGTCTTGATCAAGGAGCATAGTTCGAATACCTTCTTCAACTGATCTATTCTTCCTTTCGACCACTCCATTTTGTTCGAGATAATAGGGAATAATGAGCTCCTTCTTAATTTCTGCTTCCTTACAATATGCAATCAGTTCCTTAGAAGTGTATTCCCCACCATTGTCAGACCTTAGTTTTTATCTTTCTTTCGGTGAGGGTTTACAATTCGGACCTAAACTCGTTGAACTTTTCAAATACTTCATCTTTTGTTTTGAGAAGGTAGAGCCATGTCTTTCTAGAATGCTCATCAATGAATGTAACATAGTAGAGATGACCTCCACGTGATTTGTCAGACATGGGCAACCACACATCAAAATGGATGAGGTATAATATCTCTTTAGACCTAGTTTCACTATTCATATATGGCTTTCCTGTATGTTTTCCCAAAGAGCATCCCTTGCACGCTCCATGATCTAACTTCATATTAGGGATGCCATGAACCAATTGACTAAGAGTAGGGATGACCTTATATTATAGATGGCCATACCTCCTATGCCATAACTCAATGGGATTGATTTCCATATGAACCAAAGCTTGAGGAGGTGGTGTAATAACTCTATAAAGGCTTCCTTCACGAACTCCAATAACCCTAGCTTTGTCATTGCTAGAGGTTTTTCCCCAAACCAATACCTTTCCATCAACAAAAACAACTCTATCCCCTAAACAAGAAATAGAAAGCAGATTCTTTTTCAAACTTGGAACATATAGTATGTTGTTGAGGTGCAGCTTCGATCCATTTTCTAGCTTCAACGATGTTGATCCTAGGCCTCTAACAACATAGCTCTTTTTGTCACCCAATTCCACTACATGAGAAGATGGCTCCTTTGATAGTTTATAAAGTTTGCTTTCTATTGTCATGTGTCTTGATGCTCCACTATCAATGATCCATGTGTTGCCATCATTAAGCGAACCTATAAAAACAACAAAGAATACTTGACTTTTGACCTTGTTGAATAAGTAGTAGATGACTTTCTTGATCCAACTTCCAACAGTGTTGATACCCATTTTCATGTAGTTTATCAAAGAAGAGTCCATGCCAACAAAGTGATCTTCAACTTTTCTTGACCTTAGCTCTGATACCATGTTAAGAAATCAATACAAGTAGATTAATGTTTGATTC
>APFE030137858.1:2744-25140 GCA_000404065.3 Pinus taeda
GATCAAATGGATGTTTTGTTCGTGATCTTGATACAGGTAAAACAGTGATCAAAGGCAAAAGAAATCCAAACAATCTATACATATTTGAAGAAGGAGAACAACAATGCTATCTAAGCAAGGATGATGAGCACTGGTTATGGCATTGAAGGTTGGGGCATCTAAGCTTTTCACAAATAAGGAAAGCATGCAAATATCAGGCGGTTCGTGATCTTCCAGATATCAAAATTCCTAACAACACCATATGCAAATCATGTCAGTTTGGAAAAAAAACCAGAACTAACTTTCCAGAGAAGGAAGGATCGGATAGCATGCCACTTGAGCTAGTTCATACAGATACATGTGGTTCATTTAGGAAAAGAACACCTCGAGGAGAAGAATACTTGATATTATTCATTGACGATTTCTCTAGGTTTGTCTGGTTAGGACTTATGAAGCACAAAGATGAAGGCATTCTTCTTGGTTACTCTCCACATAGAAAAGCATACAAGTGCTACAATAAAAGACTTGGCAGAATTGTTGAAAGCATTGATGTAGTGGTTGATGAGAAGGGATACATTCCTAGACAAGTACATCATGAAGACATCGAAGAATATGAAGGCTACTCTCAACAACAGTATGATGAAGAACCTCAAGAAGAACCTCAAGAAGAACCAGAGGAGCAGACAAGAATAGAAGAAAAGACTCCATCCAGATATGTTCAGAAGAATCATCAAGAATCTCAGATTATGGGGCAGAATGAAGCAGGTGTACAAACAAGAAGAACAGTTGCAGAAGCCTCAAGCTATTTGGCATTACTCTCCTCTATCGAACCACAAAATGTGAAAGAAGCATGCAAAGATGAATGTTGGATAAAAGCAATGGATGAAGAACTTGAGCAAATCGAAAGGAACAACACTTGGGAACTGGTTCCTAGACCAAAGGATAAGAATGTTATCGGAACAAATTGGGTCTTCAAAAATAAATTGAATGAAAATGGAGAAGTAATTAGAAACAAGGCCAGACTTGTTTGTAAAGGGTATGCGCAGCAAGAAGGAATAGACTTTGAAGAAACCTTTGCTTCCGTTGCAAGACTTGAGGCCATTCGAATGTTCCTTGCTCTCTCAAGTTTTCAAAACTTCAAAGTATTTCAAATGGATGTGAAATCAGCCTTTCTGAATGGAGACTTGGAAGAAGAAGTATACATTGAACAGCCAGGTGGGTTCATTCTTGGAAATGATCCAAATCTTGTATGCAGATTGAAAAAGGCTCTCTATGGGCTCAAACAAGCTCCAAGGGCTTGGTACTATCGTTTGGATAATATCTTCATCAACAAGGTTTTTCAAAAGGATCAGCAGATAGCAATCTTTATATAAAAGTTGAAAATGACAAATTGCTAATACTTGTTGTGTATGTAGTGACATTATTTTTGGCAGCAATGAAGAAGAGATGAGTCAAAGCTTTGCCTTGGTCATGCAGAAAGAATTTGAAATGTCCTTGCTGGGAGAACTGACATATTTCCTTTGTTTGCAAATCCAACAAAAGGAAGAAGGAATCTTTTTATCTCAAACCAAGTATCTCAAACAGATCTTGAAGAAATATGGCATGGAAGATGCAAAACCAGTATGTACACCCATGGTCACAGGATGTAGCCTCAGTGCAATGATGAATCTGCAGCAGTACATCAACCAACCTACAGATCTATGATTGGAAGTCTACTTTATTTGACAGGTACCCGATACATCATGCATTCAGTAGGAATAGTTGGTAGATTTCAGGCAAATCCAAAGGAGACTCATCTTCAGGCAGTAAAGAGAATTTTCAAATATCTTCAAGGGACACAAAATTATGGCTTATGGTATCCTAGAGATACAGATCTCACACTTCATGCTTATACAGATGCAGATTGGGCCGGAAGCGTGGATGACAGGAAGAGGACAAGTGGTGGTGCGTTCTTTATGGGTTCCGGATTAGTATCTTGGTTCAGCAAGAAACAGAGTTCAATTGCCTTGTCTACAGCGGAAGCGGAATATGTTGTTGCTGCATCTTACTGCACTCAACTCCTTTGGATGATGCAGACCTTGCAGGATTTTCAAATCACTTGTACACCACCTATCTCTATCTTATGCGATAACATAAGTGCAATCAACATCTCAAAGAATCCTGTCATGCATTCAAAAACCAAGCACATACCAATCAAGTACCATTTTCTCCGGGAACAAGTGCTTGAACAAAAGGTCAAGTTGAAGTATGTTCCTCCTAAGGAACAAGTTGCTGATATTCTCACCAAACCATTGCCCAGGGAGACTTTTGAATACCTCAGGCAAAAGCTGGGGGTTGTTGATGCATCATCTTATTGTTGAGACTCTTCTAATTTTTGGTTGTACGCATGATTCATCTGGGGTATATGCGTACATGTGCTGGGTTGCGGTACAGGTTCAGGGGGAGAATATAATGCATTGTTGGCATTATGGAGGATGTACAAAAGGAGATCATGGGAGCTGGTCTGAATATAGCTGCAATATGTCTCTATCTCTTTCTTGGTCATTAATGGTGTCTGGTGGATTATGGTTTTCTTTACAGATCTGGTTCATATTCAGGGGGAGCATGTTCTTAGGGGGAGCATAACCCTTTGCCCTTGATGTCAAAGGGGGAGAATGTCGCTGAAGTTTTTGAGGTTGCCATCAAGTCCAAAGGGGGAGATTGTTGGCATTATGTTTCTGGTATGGTTATACGCTACAGATGTTGTACTTGATGGCAACACCCATGGCATGGCTCTCAATATGATGAGAATTAAGAAGTACGCAGGAGAAAAGTTCACGGAATTTTATGCAGAGAAAAGTTTATAAAAGTTTATTTCATGTGGAGAAAAGTTCACGGAATTTTATGCAGAGAAAAGTTTATTTCATGTGGGAAAACTTACCTTTGGTCCATGGTAGTTAGTCCTTGGAATTTGAACCTATGCTTTTTGGACCATGGCATCTCGACAGACGTGTTGATCCCTAGTATTGAGTTGATGGTATTGGTTTGTTATGGTTTTGGCCCGCGGTATTGGTCCATGATTTGAGGAAGAGCTTGCCTATATAAAGCAAAGGAGATCATTTGGCTTGTGTATGCTTTTGGGTTGAATATCTTAAGATCCGAAATATTGGGTTATTGTTTCAAAAGCTCGAACTATATGAAAGTGAAGTGGAAAGCGAATCTGTGAAGGGTGATCCCTCAAGCGCTGCAGCTGCGGAAGTGCGGAGGCGCCACAGGAGACGCTATAGGAGGCGCCGCAGGAGACGCCACAGGAGGCGCTGCAGGAGATGCCGCAGAAGGCCCCACAGGAGATGCCACAGAAGGCACCGCAGGAGACGCCACAGAAGGCGCCGCAGGAGACGCCACAGAAGGCACCGCAGGAGATGCCACAGGAGGCGCCGCAGGAGACACCACAGGAGGCACCGCAGGAGACGCCACAGAAGGCGCCGCAGGAGACGCCACAGGAGGCGCCACAGGAGACGCCGCAGAAGGCGCCACAGGAGAAGCCACAGAAGGCGCCGCAAGAGATGCCGCAGGAGACGCCACAGGAGGCGCCGCAGGATGCGCCGCAGGAGACGCCGCAGGAGGCGCCGCAAGAGACGCCGCAGGAAGCGCCACAGGAGACGCCACAGAAGGTGTTCTGGGTTTAGTTTTTTGTTATTGTGGATCTGGTTATCTGGGTGACTTACTGGTACTTGATGATCATTTGATATTTATGGATCCAGTTTGAAAATTTATGAAAAGTGGTCCTTGAAAGAAAAGAGTAGGGGGTTGTAGCTCCCTTCCAGGAGAGACTGGAAAACGAGAGAGAGTTGTAGCTCTCTGCAGGTTGCAGCCTGCGTACTGGTAAAGGACTGCACCAGTACAAGACCATTGTAAAAGGAGTTTCTAATTTGAAAGAAGATAGAGACATATTGCAGCAGGTGGTTTTCACCCACATTGGGTTTCCACCTTATATCTGGTGTTCTTTGATGTGACTGTCTGTTTTTCTTGTTCATGCTCATTGTTTTATGGTACTGATATGCAAAAATAATTCAAAGTATAAGTAAGGAAGAATTGTTAAAAGGACTAGATAATACTGATTCACCCCCCCTCTCAATATTATTTTCAACAAAATTTACTCGTGATCCACTATCAAGCAAAGTATCAATCTTATTATGCTTGGAAATTACTCTAATACAAAAAAGCTCATTTCTTTCTCTCTCATTACTTTCATTATTAACAGATTGTGTAGAATTACTGGTGGATGCTTAAGAATCTTTACCTCTAATACCTGTGGTTGTAACTAGTGTTTCATCGCCTGAATCTGATCCAAAATCCTGTTGAATAGCTATAGCATTCTTTCTCTCCTTACCACCGAACTTCTTGGGTTTCAGTTCTAGATGCAAAGACCAACAGTGTGCCTCATCGTGTCCTTCTTTCTTGTAATGAGTGCATGAAGGCTTATCCTTATTTACAATGTTTTCTTTCCTCTCCTTCCATTTTAGTTTCTTCTTTTCCTTGTTCTTACTTATAGAAGATTTAGATGTCCCCCCAATCTTTGGGTTTACATTCTTACCTCTAGCTTCTAGATGTGTTGCTTGAACTGATACATCATCTAAGCTAGTGGGATTAAACATGAGTATACTATGCTTTAAATAACCATGTAGAACACCTATATACTTCAATAAAGTCTCAGGCGAGTCTAATGATATTCCTAGAGTTAAAGTTCTTTTCCTAAATTCCTGAGTATAACTTTGTACACTCTGACCCTTCAATTGGCGAAGAGTTTTCCAACTCATCATTTCCTGATGCATGTAAGCTAAAGGATATAATTTATTTTTGATAGCAAAAACAAAGTCTTTCCAAGTAGAAATGCTTTTACCATGTTTTTTTAGGTCAGCTTGTGTCTTGCCTTCCCACCACACTAGTGTAGTTCCTCCAAGTCGAAGGCTAGTCAGCTGAATCTTTCTCCATTCTAAATCAATGTTTTACACCCTGCAACATACATAAATCTGTCTTATCCAATTATCTAGCTTCTCTGCATTTAGTTATCCATCATAAATTGGCAAATCAAATTTCACATCTAATTCAATCAAAGAAGTTTTCTTCTTTTTCTTTTCAGGGCTAGTTTTATGTGAAGAAGATGATGAGGATGAGCAAGGTGGTGTTGGAGGAGTTGGTGGAGGAGGCATTTCTCCTTTTCCTTTGCCTTTTGGAGAGGCAACTAGAAAAGGTTTCTCTGCTCCTTTGTTTGGTTTAGGCGTTGAGAGGCTTTCACCTCTACCCTTCTTAAATTCCAGATACATTTCTTCCACCATGGCTGGGAGTGCCTTAAAACCTTCCATAAATTGAGATTCTGATCCTAATGGAGTTTCTTTTGCCATTCTCCTTTGAGAATAGACTCTTCCAATCTCTAGATTAGACTCAATAAATTCTCCTTCTCCTAATCTAAGCTTTAATCTAATTAGCATTCAAAATCCAACACAAGCTTGTCTAACCTTAACAAAACCTAATGCTCTGATACCACTTGATCTGAAAATGAGATCTTTAATCAATATAAAGGTATTATAGACTCATGTGCAGGAATGCCTATATTACTTAGTGCAATGGATCGAAAAGATTGTGAATAATATAGACAATGAGTAGTTAGAAAACATAATAGTCACACACATTAACACAAAAAAATAATCAAGGATTTCACCAGACTTCCTGGCTACATCTCCTAGTCCAACTTTCAGTGTTGACCTCTATATTATGTCTTCAAGAGCAGATTATTACAAGCGTGAGCTCAAACTAAGTCTCAACACAATAGTGACAAAACAACAGGGATTTACTTGAAATCCTCAAGTCTACAAGAGTACACAGACTCTCCCTCTTGTTCTCTTTCTTCTGCTTTCTCTCTGTCTCAGTAACTGCCTCCTCTGTCTCTGCCACTAACTAGCTTTTAAGCCTATCGGCGCTTGTCTATTCGTCTCCCCTTTCGGGCTCTCTGGCTCTCGACCACTTTTTGTTCAAATCCCTCTTTGAGCATTAAACAATCATTGTAGAATGCCCTCAAGTATGGTGGCCACCTGTTTTTAAACGGAAAGGACCACTGGCGTGGTTGAAATCCTCGGGAATATGTTTCTCTGTTTACATAGAGAAATACACTAAAAACACTGAAAAATCCGACAAAACGCATTCTATCGGACTTCAAATAATATCAAATCCACCCTAGAATCCTATCGAGTCCGCCTTTGGTTGCTATCACATGCCCACCATTGATCTGTGTAATCTCATATCCAACGGCTAATATTCATTTCAGGTGGCTTATATGTGTAGAGATTACTCGCCCGAAAAGGAAGTTTTCTCTATCCTGCACCAAGCCACGTGTTGGCCAGTGTATGGGATCGGGTGGAGCCCATCCAATACTGCTTACCGCTTGAGGCCCGCCCAAAATCCTGCTTTCCATGAAACTCAAATAATATAACACTACGTTTATAAACCTTTCGGGTCCGGCTTTTATCGCTTTGGGCACGTTTCCTTTGTATTTCAGTTTTTATTTGGAAATGTGCTAATACAAAGAAAATCCAAATAAATCCCTTTTTATCAGAACTCAAAATATATCAATTCGCATCCATAAACCCTTTCGGGTCTGGCTTTATTTCATGTCACATATCTTCCCCGATCTTTGATCTCCGATTGCTCCGATCAGGCTTATCGGCTATCGGCGCATCAGCATATCGCATGGTCGCTGGTCTTTGGTATCACCCCTTATATAGTTGCGACACGATATTGCGATAAGATATATCGCAATCGCATATCACATAGTCTTTGGGCCGCGGGTTAAGTCCTCCTTGTGTTTTAGCGATGTGATATTGCGAGTAGATCTAAACTGTTCATTTGTGCGCTCGATCGACGGTCCTCATTGACTCGCACTGATTGCTATCATGATTTTTATACGGCTAGCTTTGATATATCCTGCTGGCCTCCGTCGATGGCGATATGCCGATTTGATTTGGACCATTGATCGCTCCGATCTGGTGGCTCCTGTGCATCTTGTTTGAACCTTCGCTTTACTCTGTTTTTCTCCATTTCTTAATTTTTTTCCCATGCGATAATGTTTCCGATAGTTATTTATATGAAGACTTAGAGGTTTTTAGGATCCATTTTGGATCAGTACTAAATAAATATGAATTTATAGACTCTCAAGGAATGGTAGAAGGCTTAGGAGTAGCAGCAATTAGGGCATCTAATTCAACTGACTGTTGAAAATAGGCTTCGTCTATGTGTCTTATCAAATTTGAGGTTAAAGCATCAAGTTTATCAAAAGCGTCTAATACATGTTGATCGAAATCAAGATGTATAGTATTCTTCTTTGATTCAATAAATTGAATAAAATCAGGGTCTATTACAGTATCATGGACTGAAGTTTCAGATTTGGCACGAAACAATTAATGCTCAAATGATAAATCAAATTGTAGATCCTCCTAGTTTGATAACTCTTTAGGAAGTGAATTTGCTTTGGTTAGCTGACTAATGCTTTCTTGACTTTATACTTCATTGTTTTTTTCTTAAGATTTTGTTTGGATTATCAAAAATTATAGCAGGGTTTGGATCAAGATGTGCCCTGGTATAGTAGGTTCTTTTGGAATCCAGAATTTTAATTTTTTTAATTTTTTAATGAAAACTTTGACACCCCTAAAATGACCTTAAGGTGAAAAGATGAGATTTAGGATTTCCTTTAAGGTTTATTGAACTGAGGACTGATTCCCCATTATGGTCGCCACTATGTTATCACTCTAAAATTTCCCTAGGGTTTCCATGTTGTGTTTAAAGAAATGATAGAGGTAACCACAAACCTACTTTTGAGATCAGGATCTAGCCTTCCTAATACTCAGAGAGGGCTCTTTCTTAATGATTTAACTTTGTTGAGTTAATTTATTTTAGGCTAGTTATTTAAGATTGATTGGGTTTTGATTTGATTTGGTGGTGGAATTACTGATTTATATGGATAGATAAGTGTCTTTTTACCATTGGGCCATGGAGTCCAAATTGTCAAGAAAAGAGGATTGAATCAAGTTCTAAAGATAGTATTCACAGGGCAAGGTAGCTGAGTAAATTCAGATATTTTAGTCTGGATGATGAAATGGTTTTTCAATTAGGGTCAAGGAAGAAATGAAGAATTCCCTACTCTAGCTATCAGAAGAAAACATAAAAATGAATAATTGTTCAAGATAGAGTGTACTTAAACAAATTCTGTAGTAACATTCCAGTTATATCATTCAAATTGGAAAACATGTATGTATGTGAAATACTTTAAAAAATAACAATTTAACAAATGAAAGATACTTCACTGAAGTGGCCCAACACATGAATACTGTAATGCAATGCCTTTATTACTCAGTCCAGTGCACTGACTTGAAAATGTTTACAATAAACCCTCAGGTTTTCAGATCAATATAACTATAGAAATATTAAGCAATCCACACTCTATACTTCGAATTATGAAGCATTTATACAAAAAACTATTACAAATATCCTAAACTATTTTAGGATTTATTCAAGGAAAATAAAATATCTTCATGCAAGAATATAGAGACACCTAGGAGACTAAAAGGCTAGATGTCCCTTCTTTTACTGATTTTGTTGTTTGTTGTTTTGATCTTTTGCTGCTTTCTCTCTTTGGTTTTTGCTCTACACTGGTTGTCCTTTTACCCTGCCTTTTGACAGATACTCTTTGACTTAGCTGATCTGTTGTTTTACCTTCACTACTTTGTATCACTATTTACCTTACATTTTTACAGTAAATCATTCAACTTTACCCAAGTCTTTGCATCTGGTAATTTAATATTTACCATTCTTTTGTAGACTTCATCAGTTTCTGTATAGTTTGCAAAAGTGGGCTTGTTTAAAAAAAGATGTTTTGCCTCATGCTGGAGGTAAAAGAGGTTCTCAAAAGTTTGGTAAAGGACTTTTCCTGTAGGAATCCATTTCATGGAGGAACTATTGGCTTGTTCCTTTTCCACTTCTCTGATTCTCTTTCTTTTTTTCTAAGGCAAGAATGTTTTTTGTTTCTCATTCAAAGGCTTAAAAAATTACAGAACTATGATACAAGTCCCAGACATAGTCAACGGGCACAACTGGGGATCACCAAACCCTAAACAACGGGCTGCAATCCTAACAACAAACAACCCACTAACAAACAATCTCCCAAACACAAAAGGAGAAAAGACTCAAAACAAAGAAAAAAATGGGTCTGCCTGGTGGTTAAAACCCGTGCGACAGAGAGATCCACCCTTCAGGAGCCAACACGTAGTACTTCAAAAAGCATGAAAGATAACTCCATTAACTAGCTCGACATACTAGAGCCATTGATCTCCCTTCCCTAATCCGACGACTGAGGAGAATATCACATGGCGAAGAAGCACGAGGATAACCCACGCGATATGGGTGGTATTCTCTCTCCGTCTCCTGCCACGTGTTTATTGATGAATGGAATCAGAGGAAAACCTTGTAAAACCACTTTAGGGCTCAGATGCGCGCGATAAACCACAAAACCGCTTTACCTCTTATTCCTTTATGAATGAAAACCACTTGTTCTTCGCCTCCTACCATCCAAAAGAAAACCTTCAAAACATCGCGATCGGGAGCAGAGGCTAGCTGAACCCTGGTCCCCCATCCTCTTCATAGCCCTACTTGAGAAAAATCTCAATGTCAACACGAGCCAGACTATAGCATTCTTCTCTCAAGTTCCCTGCAGGCATCATTTCCCATTTGTAAAAATTGTATTCATCTTTGCAGAGCACCCCTTCATTTGCCAGCTGGTCTACCACTCTGCTGGCATTCCTATGCATCTAAGCAAAGCTTAGGGTTCTTAGGATTCTTATATGTGATCGAATGCACTGATAAACCTGCAATAGTCTCCAGTGGTGCGAGAATTTCTTAGGGTCTGAGCCATTAGCAATTCTTTTTATAGAATTGATTGTTAATTCAGAATCAACTTCTATTATGGTATTCCTCATGTTGAGATTTCTCAGAATCTCTAAACCCTATTCTATGGCCATTATTTCCACCATGTTGTTGGTAGCATTCCCTAAGTAGCTGTGAAAGATGACTATTACATTCCCCTTGTCATCTTTGATCACACCTCCATACCCTGCTTCCCCTAGGTTACCTTTCGAGGCTCCATCTGTATCTAATTTTAAATACCCAGGGGGGGGACGCCAGAAGTCCTGCCTCATAGTAGCATGGGAAGGAATTTGGATTGAGCTCTAAGGGACCATCTTCTGTAGGCCCAAAAGATGAAGAATTCGCGTGTCCTGATGAGAAGGTGGATTCTCAGGAGGGTTCTTCTGAAATGTATTAATAGTCTCTTTGAGCTGCCTGAGGAGCTGATTTATGATGATTTGGGGCAGGCTGGATTTGTCCTTGAAAAATTTGTTATTGAATTCTTTCCAGATGTTCCAGGTAAGGAAGCCTGGGATCAGGTTCCAGGCTGAGTTGAAAGTCTCATTCTTTGAGTTTTTTCCTCCAAATCCTTAAGGTTTTGGATATGTCATTTTCATCTCTGTCAGTTTGTCTAAAGATATAGGCTACCCAGTTCCATAGGGTAGAGGTGATGGTATAGAGGCTGAGAAGGTGATCCCTCGTTTCTTCCTAGATACCACATAACTGCATCTGGAAGGTCCTGCAAAACCTTTCTTTCTGAGATTTTCCCAAGTCAAAATCTTTTTTTGATGCACCATCCATATAAATAGCTTGATTTTCATCCATTGAGGGTGCTTCCATAGGTCCTTCCAAGTGTTATCCGGGTTTGAAAAATTATATCCAGTGACCACATCTTTGGCTTCTTTGAGGTTGAAATTGCCCTCACTACTTCTTCCCCATCTAAGTTGGTCTGGGGACGATGAGATCAAAATTTTCCTTTTTTCCAGGATTTTGGCAAGAGTTTCTGTTTGGGTCTTTAGAGGAGATTCTTCACTATTAAATGGTACTTTCCAAGTTCTCCACTTGTGACTGTTTCTAGTTTTATCGCAAAAGTCAGTAGCCTTTTTTATTCCTTTGTTGATAGTTTCCTATCTGAGAATGTCCAGTCCTTCTCTACTTAAGTTGGATTCCTATTGCCAGCTATCCTCCCAAAACCAGGCAAGGTTTCCATTCTCAATCTCCCAGACGCTGTGATTATGAACTAAAGCTCTGTTCTCCCAAGCATTATTCCAGATGTGAGAACCCCTGATGTGCCCTGCCATTCTAATCAAGTCCCCCTCTCCCTAGTTTTCTGCATATTTCTCCTTCCAGAGCTTGGCCCATGGGTTGCTCGATTCCTTCATCCATATTCACCAAAGTTTGGCCCCCAAAAGTTTTTTAAGAGTTTTCAGGTCATGCAGACCAAGACCCCCATGAGCTTTGGGCCTGCAAAGTTTGTCCCAAGCAACCAATGCCCATTTCTTCTTTTCCTCACCTTTTCCCCATAGAAAGTCTCTTTGCATGTTCTTGATTTGCTGGGCAACTCCACTAGGGATAGGAAGAGTCGACAACATATAGATTGGAAGAGACTGCAGGACCGTCATTGTGAGAACAAGCCTGCCAGCAAGGTTTAAAGATCTGCTTGTCCACTTGTAGATTTTGTCCTTTAGTTTATTGATCAGAGCTTCCCAAACCTCCTTGCTATGAGTTTTGTTAGTGATAGGTATTCCCAGATATTTGGAGGGGAGATGGTCTCTCTGAAATCTGATAATTCTGGAGAGGTTTTTCTGAATTGCAATATTTGTATTGAAAAAAAACACTTTAGATTTAGAGAGACTTACCTCTGTACCAGCCGCTAAGGCAAAATCTTGCAGGATTAGTTTGTAGGTTTTGGCTTCTTTGACTGTTGGTATTCTCTGTAACATAGTGTCATCTACAAATTGCTTATGAGTTAATGTGCTCCCTTCCTGGGTAAGCTTGAGACCCTGGATAATGCCCTCCCTTTTGGCAGAAGTGATTTCTTTGCCTAATCCTTCCATCATGAGAATAAAAAGAAATGGTGAAAGTGGATCTCCATGCCTGAGGCCTCTTGAGCGCCGAAAGGATTTGGAGGGAGAGCCATTGAGGAGGATGGAAAAGCTGGCTGAAGTTACCAAAGCCATAACCCATCTAATCCAATTTTGGTCAAAGCCATAATAAATTAGAACTTCTTTGATATATAACCAACTCAGTTTTTCATAAGCCTTTGCTAGGTCTATTTGAATGATCATCCCTGCTTGCTTATTATTCTTGAGAGAGTGGACAATTTCATGTGCTTGAATGATGTTGTTAAGAGTTTTCCTTCCTTCCACATAACCAGTTTGCTCCTCCAAAATGAGTGTTGGTAGGAGGGGCTTTAGTCTATTTGCAATAACTTTGGAGATGATTTTGTATATCACATTACAAAGGGCTATAGGCCTGAACCGATCTAGAGTCATTGCCTTATCCTGTTTAGGTATGAGGGAAATGAAAGAGGTATTTAGCACTTTTAGGATTGTTTTTGAAATCCTTGAGTCCTCCACCACTTCCAGAATATCCTTTTTGACTATTTCCCAGCTTGCTTTGAAGAATTCTATGTGAAAACCATCTGATCTAGGTGCCTTCCCATTATGAATCTCATTTATTACTTCTTTTACCTCTTATTCTTATATTGGTCTGTCGAGATTGAAATTGTCTTTCCTGGACACCAGTTTTGGAATATGCTTTGTAAGTTTCTTGATAGCTAGTGATCTGTTTGAGATAGGCTCCTCTGCTATTTTTTGAAAATGTTGTACTAGAATGGAATCCATATCTTTGTGTGTATTTAGCTCTCTTCCTAATGGATCTAAGAGCTTTGTGATCTGATTATGGGCCCGGTGTTATATGGTAGATTTTGGAAAAACCTTGTGTTTCTTTCCCCTTCTTTAAGCCATTGGACTCGTGATTTCTGCTTCCAGAATATTTCCTCCTACTGACATCTGGTGTCCCATTCCTGTTGTAGTGAGTCTACCTGCAATTTCCTATCCTCAGTGAAGCCTTCCTTGATAAGAGTTTGGTTGATATTCTAAAGCTTTTGTTCCACTTCTCTTTTGGCTTTAAAAATGTTTCCAAACTCACTTTTGTTCCAATCTTTGAGTCTAGTCTTGATTAGCTTGAGTCTCTGTTGCAACATGAACATTTTTGTGCCTTGAACTAGTAAATCCTCCTTCCACCACTTATCAATGTTGGATATGAAATTAGGGTGAGTAAGCCAAACATTTTCAAACTTGAAGGGTTTGTTCCTTGGAGTGCCAATAAAAGAAGCTTCTAGCTGAATTGGCCAGTGGTTCAACCCTCCAAAAGGTAGGATAAAAGCATTCAAGTTAGGCCTCGAGAGGAGGAGGTTCTCAGAGATTAGGAACCTATCTAGTTTTGATGCAACTTGTGAAGCTCCACCCCTCTTATTGTTCCAGGTGAAGATCCCATTTGCTGTTTCTAAGTCCACTAGCTTCAACTTGATGAGGAAATTCTGAAAGGCAATAGAATCCTTGCCCATTAGTTTAGTGCCTCCTTTTTGTTTTGTAAGATATTTGATCATGTTGAAATCTCCACCTAGAATCCAAGGTATTGCTGGGTGTCTTTGTCTAAGCTCCTCTAGTGAGGTGAGAAGCTTGAGTTTATCATCAGGATTTTGAGGACCATAGACATTAGTGACCATATAAATATCCTTGTCACCTAAAGGTTGGATAATCATTGAAAGATAGTTCCTAGATGCTTCCGCATCCAAAATGTAAAATTTCTAGGGATTCCGGAGAGTGAGAACCCCTCCTGTTGTATTGTTGGCTTTTACTTCTACGTATTCATACTTACTGAGCCATTTACTATGTATCTTCTGGACTTTATCTATTGAACATTTTGTTTCCTATATGAACACCATATTTGGGTTTTCTTCCTTTATTCTACTGCTAAGATTCCTCTGCTTTCTTTTACTTCCTAGACCCCTGATGTTCCAAGTTGTGAGCTTCATGATGATGGGTTTTTGAATGAGTAACTAGTAAGATCTTTCATCTTACCTGAGTTGATCATGAGCTTTCCACACTCTATTAGTAGTTCATTTTGAGTCTTTCTGCCTCTTTTCCTGCCTAGGTTCCTAGCTGAGTGTCTTGGTATTTCCTCCATTGATTTGACCCTTCCCTGGTCCTGGCTTTCATGGTTTCTTTTGTTTCCTGAGGTTTTTATTTGAGATCGCCAGAGGAAAAGATGTTGCACTCTGTGAAACTCCTCTTGTGGTAGGGAGTCTATCCCTTTGCTGGTTCCCTAATTTAAGAATTTCTCCAGGTCAAAATTCTCCCTCTCAAGTATCTCACATAGTTCTTGGTCCTCAGTCCCAACTTCACTGGGGGTCATCTCTTGATCCCTGCTTTGTTCCATGCTGTTTGGTATGTCTTCCTATAGTTTGTTGTTTTCCTGTATTAGCTCCATGTTGTCTTCCTTTTCTGTCTCTTTAGGATGATTGTCTAGCATTACCTCTTTCTCACTCGTCCCCCCTTCTTCTTCTAATTTCAAAACTATTGTGATTTGCTACTTTGTTATCACCCTATTTTTTCTGACACCTTTTTCCCCCAGCTTTTCCTCTGCCTCCTATCTTGGTGAATCCTTCGGGATCTTTGTGTATGTTGGTCCTTGGGTTCTCCTCCTGCTTGTTCTATGGGTAATCTCTGAAAAGGTGTCTGTGTTCATGACATTTCTGACATCTAAAAGGGACATGTTCATAGTCCACCACCTGAACCCATTCCTCATCATATACTTCTACGACCACTTCATCTGGGAGTGCTCCTGATAAATCCATTTCCACACATATTCATGCGAAGGAAGTGTATTTCCCTCTCAGAGTTGCCTCTAAAATTTTTAGAAAATGTCCTAATTTATTTCCTATAGCTTTCAAGGATTCAAGCAGCCAATAATCTAGAGGTAGGGAGTAAAGTCTTATCCATACCGAGACCGAAGTGATTGTCTCTCGCTTCGGGACAAAGTTCATAACCCAAGGTCGCGTATAGAGTCCTGCAGCAGCATAGAAATAAGGTTCTCCTTCGAAAACTCTGTCTTTATCCTCTAGGCTGTTGAAAACCACTGTGAAGAAGCCCTTGGACCCTATATGAAGAGTTATATCCCCCTTTGGTTTCCAATTGTTTTTTATCCAAGTATACAGATTCTTCTCTGTGGGCCATAAGCCCATAAACTTACAGATAATAACATAAGTCATCATATGCTCTCTGTGCTCCTGCAATGTAGGATCATTCAAAACCACCCTAGGTTTGGTGGCAGTCTTGGGCTTACAGGATCCCTCTGTCGAGTTGTACCCTTTTTTATTCTGACTGTTATCCTCTGGAATCTTCTCCCTTCTGACTATCCCGTAAGTTTCTTCCTAAACCTCCTCTTTGCTGCTTTCCGGTTCTGTTGAGTCTATATTGTTTTTTCCTTTCTCCCAGGGTCGCCTAAATCTGTTCGAACTCTTTTCTCTGCTTTTATTTGGAACAACGTTGCTGTAGGAGGGAGTGGAGCTCCCTCCTCCTGGTACCTCCATGGTTCTCAACACGCTTCTCCTATTACTTCCTGCTCCAAACCCTAGCTCGCATTAGCTCCCACTTCTCTGATTCTCTTATCATGGTCTTCATGTGGCATTAACCTGTCATTAATCACCAATGAGTTAGGCAGACCTTTTTGCCTCAAAGCATCAAATTTGACCATGAAACTGCCTATTGCTATCTCCATTGTTTGGCATTTCTCCTTCAGTTGTATCATCAAGTTCCTTTTGGTGAGTACCTTCTTTACTTAGTATGGTGTTAGTTCTATCTGCTATTCCAAGCTCCTGCAATTCATATTTATTCTTTGAGTTAAGGAACTAGATTATTCTTGCGTCTTCTTCTGGCATATTTCCAAGTTCGGCTCTAACCCTTTGAGTTGCTTCACCATCCTCTTTGACCAAATCATTTTGTTCAAATATCACCTGTATATATGGCCAAATACCATTAATTGAGTCAATGATATTGGCCCATAAAAGTTGTTTTTCTTGGGCTAGTGGCTCTTTCAGTGTCAACTCCTTCTCCAACTTTTGTATCCTTTCATTCAATTTGTTTGACTTTTGAGCTTCATTCTTATGCATGATTTGAGCCAGTTTCTTTTCATCCTCTTGAATTTTTATTTGTTCCTTAAGTCTATTTATTTCAGTGGTTTGGATGGACATATCTTCCATGGCTTTGGTTAGTTTACTTACTTCATCACTAGGATGAGTTGTTGTTCTTTTTGAACTTGTTGCTGATGTAATTTCTGATGCAGTGGGAAGTGTTGTAGCTACTAGAGCTCTTGGGTCCAATGAAGCAACCAAAGTTGAAGGAACTGTTGTGGTAACTGTAGGAATAGCAGTGGCAGTAGTTGTCTTAATGTTGGCCTGTTTCTCTTGTACTAACTTATCCATTTCATTCTCCATTTCTTTTAACTGATCATTTAACTACAGAATGAGGTCCATCATCCCATATTTCTGGCTTTGGCTCTCTAGAACTTCCTTGGTCTGTGGATGTTCGGAAGGAGGCAATTTTAGTTGCTTTTTCAATGCATCAATGTCTTCATTTTTCTTCTTTATGAGATTTTCTATTGCCTTGATGTCATTTGTATTATATCCAATCTCAATAACCAAATATTCCAATGATTTGATTATGTTATCCTTTGCTTGTGAGGATGTTTTCTCTAGCTTAAACTGTGTTGTGATATTATCTAGAGAATTTTGAAGTTTCTGTACACTCATAGCCTTATTGGTCATTGTTGAGTATATCATTTTTCCCGCTTTCTTATAAAATTCGATTTGATCTATATGATGGATATGCTTGGCCAAAACTTCAAATTTTGTCTTATTGTAATTTGCTGATGACTTAGGTTGTTGTATTGTGGGCTGCAAAAAGGTCATTTGCATCTTCACTGTTTTAATGTCAAAAGTTGAAAGTAACCTATTCTGATTGCTAAGAGTCTGTTTGGAATATTGGGCATAGGTTTTATCTTTCAATTCCTCATTTCTCAACTCGATCTCCTTATACTTCTCCTTTTATCTTTGTCCTTATCCACTGGTTTTCTTGATGATGAGAACTCAATGTTAAGCTGTTTCTGAATACTCTGAGTATTAGAAGTGGAAGGTTGATGAGTTTCCTCTGAAAATGCTGGAGCTGTGTTCTCTCTGAGCACTGTACCTATATCAATGATTTGAAGTGTCTTATCTATCTCAACTGTCTCTTCTTGCTCATTGACAGGATTTAGCTTGGGCTTCTTCCTGTACATAATTTCAAATTTGTCATGTGTTGTATCTATGTTTGTGCAAGAACCTTCTTCCATGGTCCTTTTTACATTTCTGTCCTATAGGGTTGGAGTATGAAGAATGGAACTAGTATCCATCTGTTTCTCCATATCTATCAAGGTGTTTTCTAACCACTATGACTGTTTGGCATATTTTTCAATGTCTATCTAGGACTCATGCATAAAAGGGATTTGAGTCTTAGTTTGTTTATGAATCCTAAAGGGTCATACTACCACATTAAATTTCTACTAAACTTCATTTCCTTCAAACACTTCTTTGCTTCTTCTCCAGCTTCCCTATTATTGCAGATAAAAGGACCCAACTGGTTTTTTATTTTGAACTGTGTTTTCTTCCTAGTTGATAGAAAATTTACATCCTCTGAATATATAATTTGCCTAATATACTCTAATGCAAATATCCTCATGGGGAGATATTTGGGCAATTTATAGGGAGGGAGCTGGCATCCATATATCCTAATTTCAATGTGGTCTTGGTATAAATACCAGTCTCCTATTCTATTGTTTTTAGAAAACTGCAAAGCTCTCTTTATATCATCACTGATCCTGGGTTGATTGCTACTGCTTAGCATATTAACAACTGGATGAACAAAGGAATCAATGAACTCCTTGTAGCTGAAAACACTGTAATATTTTTGGATTAAGGGTGTCCAAAAGATAACAGATCTAGGATGGCCCTTAGTGTCCAGCTTCTAGTTGTTGACTGGAAACCTGTCTGATTGGAAATATAGGAACATGTGGAAAAATAATGAAGAGTATTTGAATACTCTTTCATTTGGTAATATGATCAATTGATCATGGATTATGTCTGCTAAGAATTTGGAAAAATTGAAAACTATAGTTGGAGGCTTGCCTGGGAAAAAAATAGAGAGGAAAGCAAGTGTAGGCTTATAACACCAGTGGTATATCCTAGAATACAAGAGAGCATGGTTACAATTTGTCTAGCCCTCTCAGATAAAATGGTGGTAGAGTATGGAGGATTGTCTGTAGGAATATGAGCCTCTTCTAGGATGACAGTCTGAAATATTTGAGACCTCTTGGGAAGGTCCAGCTTCAAGTAGAGTTCAAGTAGGTTTTCAATGGAAAATGGGGTTTCATTTGGCTTTGGATGGATCTGCAACATTTGATTTATTGATTCTGTGGTGATTGTAAATAAAATCTGTTGGTTAGGAGAGACTATGGCTCTTTGGCTTGGGATATAGCAGAGTTGGCATAGGTGGATGATTTCAGGGAACTGGTATACCTGTGGGAACAAGTATTTGGGCAAATTTGATTCCCATAACTGAATATCATCACTGTGGTTGAGGAATTTGTCTTTACTCTAGAAGTGGAGTTTCAATAGATAAATAGGGGAAACTGTGTCCTTGATTTGGAAATCTCTGTCGGCCAATGGGAGGTGGTCAATGTCCAAGTGAGGGGTTTGTAGGGGTTTTTCATTTAGAATGCTTTGGGAAGCCATAATTTTGTTTATTTTATTAAATTAATATTTCGTTGGCTTTAGGAGTAGGGTTAGGAGCTCTGTAACAATGGGAAGGGTGAATATAGTCTGCAGAAAAGGGTTTCTTTGAATACATAGTGAGTTTCTTTAGTTTGGCAAGGTTTTTAATTAATTCAATTAATTAACCTTTTATAATTACTTTGCAGAGCTTAAGTAGAGGGCCTTTCTGGTTCTTTCAAGAATACCTAGAAAAACAAGGATTAGGTGTGCAGACATGGTTTTGTGGGAATAGTGGAGGCTTTCTAAGGCTTAAATTGTCTTTGTACTACTTCAAATTGGAGTGTGTAGGGTCTTCTAGTCGTAAAGTTGGTTAAAACAGTTGCGCAAGGTTTCTGGGCTTCAGAATTGGTTAGCAGAGGTGTTTTGCAACAAAATAATAGTAAAAGGGTAAAAAGGGCAGTCTTTTGGTTTTTAACCAACAATGGTTAATTTTGGATGCGGAATTAATGTGTGAACAATAGGCAGTTTCATCCTAAGTGGGAGGCAGTTTTATGGCTTATTGCACCGCTTTTGAGTGTAGGGTGGTATTTTTTCAGAGCACACAATATAACGTAGAGTTGCCACATATTAAAATGGTGATCGAGCAAAACTATGAATCTTGCGTGCTTCTGGGATGCTAACGATCAGATTTGGGAGCGCACGATATGGGATGTTGACTGTCGGATCTGGAGGTGAGTGATCGAAAGGTTATCGCGTGGCGGAATTGCGAGGGGTGAATCAGGGAGTGGGGTCATGTTTTAATGAAATGTAATTAATTAAAAAGTAATTACGGGATTTACTATATGCAATGGGTTTTAAATATATACAAAGGTTTTGTGAGGGTCGAGGGTTATAAAGTGGGGGCTTGAAATATATAAAGCGAGACTATAGGTTAAAATATTATAAGGGTTGAGTTAAAAGGGTATGGGGTGGGGGGGTGGGCGGGGGGTTTAAATTGGGCCCCAATTACATTATTCAAACTAGAATAAGGGGGTTTAGTGGGTTCAAACAGAAAGGGAAACTAATAAGGGGGGAATTATTTTTAAAGGGAAATGTCTAGGGAAAGGTGTGGAATAATGGTAAAAAGGTTAAGGGTTTGTATAATGGAAATGTGTTAGAATAAGGGGAAATGAAAAGGGAAGGGTCCTTTGGAATCAAGAAGGGGAAATAATATTAAGGAATGAAAAGTAAACGAAGGGGTAATGAAGGGAAATTTAGTAAACTAGACATGTAGGGGTTTATTGAAATGAGGGGAAATTAGTGAACAAGCTTTAGTATTCAGACCCAAAATTATATAGAACTTTTAGGGTAAATACCCAAAGTAATATATAACTTCTGTGAATTTCCTTTTCTTTGATGATTCCTCCTGCACATGAAACATGGGATCAAGCATGATGAAGGTGCATTTGAGCTAGCAACTTTATGCATTCCAAACCTCTTTTACATACCCTTTATCTACCCTAGCATTTTCTCTTCATTCATTGGGTACATTTGAGCTTGCTGACCCTTTATTTATTTTTCTTTGATAAGCACACTATCTAATTCTAATATTATAACTTCTAATTGCTTAGATTAAACTGATGAGCTCATTATTATTCTCTACCTAACTACTAATCTGCCAAGATTAAACAGTTTGGCTAGATATTTATTTCTCTATCTATCAGCATGAAATTTAAAGCATGAAAGAATCAAGTTTAAACTATTTGACCTTCATGGATTGTGGCATTTTTGACAAGCTGCACACAATCTTATTTTGCAAAGGCAAAGTAAAAAAGTAGTGGCATTTGAATTTGTATCACTTTCAGAATCTATTTTTTATGTCTTTTTGGTGGGGTTCATATTTTATTTTCTTTTTTGATTCTTTTACTTTAGTCCTTTGATTTTTCTTTTAGGACTTACCCTGTTTACATTTTTTATTTTTAATATGGGAAAACATTTTGCAAAAAGAAAAATTATGTACAATATTACAAAACTAATCATAGCCACATAAAAATTATGAATCCTATTATTATAGGACCCTAACAGGATCTACCCTAGTTCTCTAAATAACAATTGCATACATAAGCGGGTTGCCTTCAATAAATTCACGTACAAAAATCTGGATACGAAATTTAAAAGTTCAATGATTTGAAAATATTGATTCATCCCCCCCCCCTAAATATTTTTCCCAACAATTTGTATCAGAGCAGGTCCTTCGACAAACACTTGATCACTTGAAGGAGATCCATCAAGGAAATGGGAAAGAAGCAAAAGAAGAAAACAACTCAAAAGAAGAAAATAGTAAATGGAAGAAAATATTTAGAAGTATTATCAGGTATGGGTTTTTTTTCTAAATGTGATCCATTTCCTTGTCTATGCAATAATGATAGTGATGAAGAAGATGATTTTGATCAAGAATGTCATTTACTTATGCATTTGAAGATGAGTCTGATGATAATTTCATGGATGCCCTAGAAGAAAAGGATGTGTTTATTGAAGAAATATCTCAGATCAAGATTTGTTTATAAGAAGCTAAATTAGCAGAAGAAACTTTGAAGAGACAAATAAAAGAAAATTAAGAGCATAATGAGAAGATAGAATGTGAAATAGTCAGTCTAAGGAAAAAAATTGAGAAAGCAAAAAATCTTAATCTTAGATTTTCTAAAGGATCTGAAACCTTGGATGAAATCATCAAAGTTCTGTTGGAGATCAAATGCACAGTGGAAATTAAACAAAATAAACAGCAGGCTAATCAAGCACATAAGACACAAGAATTTAACGTGGTTCACCCAACCAATCTGGGCTACGTCCACACAACATAGGCATCGGCAATTTATTAATCAAAATAGGAGATTACACAATGAAATCCTCATAAAACTCTCACCCTCATAGCAAACATCCGAATGGTTGCCTGTTATATAGCATAGATAATCTAACAACCTCATTAACTCACTCACATCAAATATAGGAGGCATTAATCATCTCCCAACAACCTGGAGCTAATCTAGGAACTGAATTTCTATTGTTGTCACCTACAGAGATTTTTACCTATTTCACTCCAAATAGAAAATCTCAACAATCTCCACCTTGACAACAATTAGCCTGATGCCCTGTTATTATTATTTTATCTTTTCTGCAAGCCAAGAGAAGCCAAACACCAGCGTAGCTTCTCTAACAAAACTGGTTTCGTGAACATGTCTGCACAATTCTCCTTTGTATGCACCTTTTCAAGAGAGACTCCCCTTTCAGTGATAACCTGTCTTACAAAATGGTACTTGATCGGTATATGCTTTGATTTACTATGATAGGCCGGATTCTTAGCCAAATGTATTTCACTATGACCGTCACAAAATAACTTGATGATGTCCTGCAACCTACCAAATTCACCAAACAAACCTTTCAACAAAATTGCTTCTTTGCAAGCATGAGAAGCAGCAATGTATTCTGCTTCAATAGTGGACAAAGCAACAATGTTATGTAGCTTTGACATCCAGTTGATAGCTCCACCTACAAGAGTAAAGACGTACCCTGAAGTTGACCTTCTCTTATCCAAATCACCTGCAAAATCGGAATCAACATATCCGCAAACAAATTCACTACTCTTATTGTAAGAAATACAATAACTATTTGTGCCTCTCAAGTACCGAAGCACCCATT